>JAJQXH010000009.1:1840000-2088828 GCA_022343465.1 Oscheius sp. G VE-2021
GGATTGATACCGTTGGTTTGGACTCTCAGAGTAATTAACTGGAAGATACCGATTCCAGGCGGCCTATGGTTGGCAAAAGCGGCACATGGTTGACAGAAGTTGCTTAGTCAAGGCGGCCTACGGCTGTCCGGAGTGGCCCATCACAAGCGCCCTTTGAACCGCTCTAAGCAGGCTATAGAAAATTGCAGTATTTGGCCATCCGCTGCGGAGACGGTATATAGGCGGCCTATGGTTACCAGACGCGGCTTCCAAGCGGCCCTTGAGTGCCCAAAGCGGCTTTTTCCAAGAGGCCTTAGGTTTCCATAAGAAAGTTCCTAAAGACAACTTATGGCGGGAAAGATCTGATCGCTCGCAAATTGTGGTTCATATAAAGCGGCCTGCTGTTAGTTGATGCGGCTAATCCAAGCGGTCTTGAGGTGGCCCAATAAAGAGATTGAAGCGGCCTAAGGTTGATCCACGCGGCATGGTTCAAAAACGGTACAGAGGGCAGTAAAAGTTCCTTTCAGCGGATAACTATGGAAACTAGGTTCTTATTAGGAAACAGTGTTTTATAGGTAGCCAAGCGGCCTAAGACTGCCCTAGGCGCATGGTTTAGGCGGCCTTCGGTTGGCAAAGCGGTACTTCCAAGCGGTTAGCAATTAAAAGAAGAATGAATCATATATACTTCAAGTTTCACCCAAATCAGGCGTGATAAAGCCGCGGAAACAAGCGGCCTATTGTTGTCTGAAGCGGTCCCTTCCAAGCGGCCTATGGTTGCCAATTGATGACAAATTCGCAATCTTATTGACTTTCTCCGATGGCTTCCCTATAGAATTCCAGCCATCCAACACCTGACCCTCGGCCTAGCTATGTCATTTCCGGATAATGTCGCCCTGAACCTGAAATTGAACTTTTTTGAAAAAGGCGTTCCCAAAGGAGGGAAATCAGGGTTCGTTTCAGGAAAAGACGTCTTTTATGGAAGAGAAGAAGATGATTGAATTGCACTGCTGCACTCTGCGTCGATTCTACTCTTCGGCTGGGATCTGGGTGCAATTGAAGGAAATGAGAGGGTGGAGGGGGGGGGGCAGGGAAACTCTCTCTCTCTCTCTCTCTCTCTCTCTCTCTCTCTCATCTCTCTCTCTCTCTTCATCTCCTCTCCCCAATATCTCAAACAAAAAATATTTTTATGCATCTTCGTCGCACCTAAGGCAATACCGATCACTGCCAGTTTGAAACCATAAACGAAGACTTTTCTTCTCTCCTCTCAGTCCATACCCCCATTGATCCGTTTCTTCATAAGAAATCCCCGCCAATAAGTCCTCTATCGTCTCTTCATTTCGCTCCCCCGACAAATGCAGATATTTCATTTGTCGTTTTTCGCTCATCCATTGCTAAATTTAAGTCTTTTTTATTTCATAAAAGTTTAAAACTCACTTTCAGCAGCAAATTCACTCCCTTCAAGGTTACCTTACAATAAAAAATGCTTATTTTTGTAGCTTCCAAAGAACAGAACTGATCGTCATTGATTGGACATCTGAGACAAAGAGAGCGAAGCTAAATTGCGGTAATTCCATTTTTATGCAGTGAAATCACCCTTTGGACAACTGGGGTCAGATACTCGGGGGAAAAGTTCCATGCTCCGTCGGTAAGAGACATTTCAGTCGGTTGGAAAGTCTAAAGTGGATATTTCAAACAAAATTTGGGTAACACGACCGTTAGAAGTTGATTGAAACTAATCACACTGCAAGAAATGACCATATTTGGCCCGAATGTGAGTTTTTCTGTTGTCCATTGCAAATTTGTGAACCTTTTCAGTAGCAATTGACAGAATTCTTCGTTTAGTTTACCATAAAATAGCATATGTATGTGACTGAATGTGAATGTGTGAGTGAATGTGTGTGTGTTTGTGTGTATGAGAGAACAAGTGATTGAGTCAGTGAGTCAGTGAGTGATCGTGATTGTGCGTGTGTGTGAATGTGTGCGAACGTATGGAAATGTGTGAATGAGATGAGAGAGGGGTGATCAATTTGTTGGCCGTGACATGACGGCGACCGCACCCCCCGTTTGAAACGCATGAGGGCCCATGGACTGAGGGCCAGGACTAAAAGTGAGCCAGCAGCGTCTTTTTCCCTTTGTCACTTTACTCAGATTCTGTTGTATGTAAGTTTAATAATATTTAAAAGAATTTATTTAATAAATTTAAAATTTAAATAAAATAAAATATAAAGACATGTCAATTGTTCCATTTTCTTTATTATTTTAACAGTAAATAGTCACTGGTTTGTTTCTTTAACGTCGGGGTCGCTTGGCCGGTTACTGTGGTTAGCATTGGAGCGCGCTTGGGGGTCAGAACCTCGATGTTGGCCTGGCCAACAACTTCAAAGGCCCCGTCCTCTGCGAATACGCATTTTTACACGATCAAATTTAAAAGAAATACTCAGTATAACATCCAAATTGAGTGTTTGAAATTGTATGAAATTCCATTGATTTTCACCATTTGTCGATGTGGGAAAATTCAGTTTTCCAACCGAATTTCATACAATTTCAAACACTCAATCTACATTATTTGTTGAGTTTTTGTTTTGAATTTGAACTTCTAAAATTGCGTATTCGCAGAAAACGAGCTATTTAAAGTTCCTATTTTTGGGCAAACTAAATGACTTTTCGTTAAGTGCGCCCCATCTCACTAGCAGACCTTTAAGAAGGACTTGATGATCGGGGCTGAAACAGTATGGTGATTTTAGTGAGTGTAAGAATATAAAATGCAGTTTGTATTCTACAAGTTTGAAATCAAATTAAACAAATTAAAAAAATTAAAATATATATCCAGCACCCGACCGCACCCCCCGTTTGAAACGGCCAACAACTGATCACCCCGGTGAGAGAGTGTGTGTACGCGTGTGTTAATGAACGTTTGTGCGTGTGTGCGTGTGAGTGAGTGAAGCAACTTACAATTATGATAGTTTCCTTGGCAAGCGGTCTAAGTTTCGTTTTGAGAGGTACTTCGTAAATTTTACGCCCCTTCTTAGGGTACGTTCGTAAAAATTCATTTCTGTTTTCGTCGTACATTACTTTCAGCCTCTGAAAAACGCAAGTGTTTAATTTCAACTAATAAACTTACATTTTCAGATGAAATATGATGAATTGCAAAACAACCGCTCACAATACCTTCTTTGCCGTCGTAACAAATTAGACTTTTGATTTTAGAAGAAATTGATGATGACAAGTGGGAACTGCTTTCGAAATTTATGAAAGCTTTGTAACCCAACTAAAAAGTTGTTTTTTTTAAATTTAAAAAAATAAATCAAACTTTTTCCGCAATTTCGATCTGAAGTCGGCGGGGGAGGGAGGAGATGTCGACAACCATTATACAGTTGAAGGATTCAATAAATGTAAAATGATTTTTTAGATAAGGAAAAAAGCAATCATAAATAAATGCTTTGTTTTTTGTTAAAAAAGCACAGCCGGCTTTTTTCTAGCTTTCGCTTGACTAAAGCAATCAATTTGCTTTTCAAAGCCATCATAATGGTTATCCATCGCTTCCAATTAGAGAAAAGCGGCTTATGGTTGGCGAAGGCGGTCATATTTAGGCGGCCGAAGGTTAGCAGTAGCGATTCAGGCGCAAGAATCCTTTGGTTTACCAAAGCGGCCATATTGATCGAATATCTCTCGTAGTACGTAGTGACTGCAACATTGCCAAAATTGTCCTTATCAAGACGCAGCTGCCATAAAACGATTTGCAAATTGCAAATTAACACTTCCCAAGATTATTGTTTTCCATTTTTGTTTAAAAAAATTAATTAAGTTGAAAAACTAGTGCCCAGTTATGAGTTTTTAAAGGTCTTTCTAGTCGTTCCGAGACCCAAATACTTCAGTATTTTCGAGAACCATTTGAATTTTTTACGTAAAGAAATATTTTTAATTACCGTACCCAAAAGTCTATTCTAAGGGCGTTCGTGGCGAGACCCGGCCGACTAGTTAGGTCCCGCCACGGCCGCAGGATAACAGTAATTCGATTGGAATCGTTTTTTGACCCCTTTTCCCAAAATGGTTGTCATTCGTTCATTTTTCTCTGTTTTATTGTCCTTTTGATTTAAAATTTATAATTTTAATAATGTAAATTATGCCCCATAATGATAAATGTCGATTTACCCCCGTATATCTCTCACTGCGACCCCGTTTCTTTGTGTTTTTCGTAGATTAACATTGTAAACCTGTATATTTTACTTCTAATTACTCTTTTTAGAAACCATGGCTGAACACGACGTGCTCATCCTGAAGTCGAACGACGGAGAGGAGTTCAAGGTCAGCCGCCAGGCGATCAAGAAGAGTGAGGTCATCTGCACGATGATCGAGGTGAGTTAAATCGTTTAAAACAGTTAGTTTAAATAAAAATAATGTATAGCTAGTTAATTTTAAGTGAGTTACATCAAAAATTAGATTTTTACAGAGTTGCTATTACATTTTAATTATCTTTTTTTAGCATCTCGGAGAGTCCGCCATCGACGTCATCCCCTTCCCGAAGATCTCCGGAGCCATCCTGAAGCTGGTAGGTTTTTATTTATTTAGCTTAATTATGTTTTAAACTAATTTTTTATTTCAGTTTATTATTTTTTAAATTCAGGTCGTTGACTGGTTAATCCACCACGCTGAGGACCCCGAGACGGCCGAGGACAACAACAACAAGGACCTCGAGATCCCCGACTGGGACAAGGAGTTCCTCGAGAAGGACCAGAAGACCATCTTCAAGATCATCGAGGTGGGTAGTATTTCATTGATAAATCTATTTTAAAGTGGGAAAAGAAGAAAGTGCGCATGCCGGGATCGAACCCTTGTCGTTCCTGTTTGTATTTGGAATCAAAATTTAATTTTTCCGTTAAAACCTAAATTCATGCACTTTTCTATTTTAATAAGCCATTTTCAGGCGGCCAACTTCCTCAACATCCAGCTCCTCCTCGACATGTGCTGCAAGACGGTAGCCAACATGATCAAGGTAGGATTCTCGAGTTCCGGTGCCCAGAATTGCATTTTATAAGGCTTTTAAAACTTTAAAAAAAATTAATAATACTTCTTATTTTCAGGGAAAGCGTGTGGATGAGATCCGCAAGGAGTTCAAGATCAAGAACGACTTCAGTGCGGAGGAGGAGAAGAAGCTCCGCGAGGAGAACGCCTGGTGCGAGGAGGAGTGACAGCCGGCTGTCAGAAGACCGCCCTCGATGTTAACCCCCGCTAGTTGTACATTTCGAATAAAACTAGGCTGTTATCTTGTTTCTTCTTCTGTTGACCGCTTCCTAGTAGGCACCGATCCTGACTAGGTCCTGAACGAACTGGGAATCTGACTATAAACTGTAGAAAACAGCAGCCTGAGGGCGTTATCAAAGTAACCTGCGATTGAAACGAATAAACGGCGGCCTGAGGTTGTCATAGCGGCCCTGGCTTCGAAAATAGGCAAGAATTGCAGCGCGGGTTGCAGCAACAGCTATCCATAGCAATTTACACCAAAAAGTGGCTCGGACTTCCCCCAGGCGGCCTGAGGTTGCTTCTGAAGACATGAAACAGCTCTGAGAACCACTGAGGTTGCCAAAATATGACCTAGGCTATATAAAGCTGCCCGAAGATAGCGGCTTGCAAAACAGTATTATGCGAAATAGCGGCTGGGATTTGCTTCAGAAGGCCTCCGATTATCCAATCGGCTTCTGACTGCCCAGCTGGGCCCCGCAACGAACGCCCTTCGAACCACGCTTCGGTCTACTGCGAGCCCAAATTACGGTAATCTGGCCTACGCGATGTCACCTAGAATATTGCACATGACATCGAAGGGGTTGGTGAGATGGAGAGAGAACCAGACCGGTGGGGTGTTAGAGACGCAGAGAGAAGCAGAATGACCGCTCAGATGCATAGGAATCAGAACATTTGAGTTAGAAAGGCAGATAAAATCGTACATATGGGTCAGATGCAGAGCAAAAGACGTGTTTATGATAAACACAAAGAAGAAAGGTGTTATAGACACAGAGAGAATGAAACATGTGGAAGGTAGAGACAGGAAACCAGACAGGAGTTGGAATTTCAGGACCACTATTGATGCAATGCCAGAATTCCCCGACTCCACAAGATCTCTCTAGGTCTAAAGCCCCAGTAAACTCAACAATAACAACCTCAATGATGTTTCAATCATTTATTTTAGAGCATTATGGCGATTAGATCGCACTGTATTGGTTGATAAAACGGCATGGAACAGAGGAGCTCAAAAATAGGAGATAAAACCGGATACATCTGGACGGCGGCCGACGGAGGACGTTGCCGGAGGAAGCTCACTGACGGTAGCCGAACTTGGCAGTCTTGGGTTGGTGCACATTCGTCGGGTAGACGGGGTCACGCGGCTGGAAAGAGAAGATGAGTTATGGCATTCAAATGGTTTGAAAAAAGGAAACGACATAGGAGGTAAAAAGGCACCTATCGAAAAGAAGAAGTAAACTAACGCGATTTTGAATCCGCATGGCGACAGGAGCTGACTGCTCCCAGCGGCGGCGTCTGATGGGGACGGCGGACTCGTTGCTGAGGAGGCCGAACAATGCCACCAGGTAGAACACGTTCTCAGACATCTTCTGCGTGTGGCCGCACTTCTGAAGCTTTCGTTTATGGGGAACAACAAGATGGCGACCCACCAAGACTGTCTTCTGTGTTTCCACAGCCGCCGACTGCTTCTGCTTGACTTCCGGGGCAGTGGAAGGCTTCTGATGTTGAACCGCCGAAGCGAGCTTCTGTCCCTCGTCGGAGTTCTGAAATTATCAGGTTAATTCAGCTTTTATAAAGTTAAAAGGCAGAAAAAGAAGAAATGTCAACTTACAGATTTCCTCTTGTCGCAGTTGAATCCGGTCATATTGATCTGAAAAACTGAGATTGAGCAGAAAAAGGAGGTAAAGCAAGAAAATCGGCCAAGAAATATACAATTTAAAGACACAAACACCAAGCAGCCGGCACAACTAATTCTCCGATGTGAGGCCCAAAATTCTAGGTGACCCCAAATAGGTCAAATTACTGTAATTGGTTGCGAAATAGATCAAACCGTGATCGGAAGGGCTTTCGTTGCGGGACCCAGAGTAACATTCAAATCTTTCTTTTAACATTTATGCTTTATTTTGACCCTATTTTTATTTGTTTTAAATTGAAATATTGTGAAAATAGTTGAAAATATCATTTAAAATTTAAAAATACAGAAAAAGCGGGCTAAGGGAGCCAGGCGGCTCATTAAATGAAATCTACCGTAATCCTTGTCTGTTGGGGCGAAAATGTCTGTCCAGAAAATTCTGCCGGGAGAGTCCAGGGTTCTTTTTCTCATTTTTCGTTTATTTCTGTTTGTCAGTTGCTGTTTTTCTCTCTAATTATGTGCAATATTCTGTTTTACAGCTGCTTTGTTGATTTATACGCGTGTTCTTTCCTTATTTCGCTAAAATTCTGATTTTCAGACCAAGATGGCCGTATTCCGCGATAAAAACTACGACTACGACAATCGCTTCTTACAAGCGCAGGCAGGTGGCTGACAAGTCAAAATTACGCCATTATTTCAGCTGCGAGACTACGCCTGTGCTACCTCCCCGTCTCTCGGGCCTTCCCCTTCTCCTTCCTCTGATCGCAAAGGAAAACGCCCCTACAATCGGCGCTGTGAGAAGAAGCAAGGCAAAACCCCATTCACCCTATTGACGTGGCTCGGCCTCTTCAACGCCCAAGTCCCCGTTCCAATCAATATGGTCTACAAATTCGTGGGGTGAGTTCCGATTACCGTAACCTTAAAATCAACCTTTAGGAAGTATTTCCCCGGTTGCATCACCCCGGGCAGCGATTCCTGGCAGAAGTCTGTGAGGGAGTGCGTGTCCAAGAAAACGAACCAGGATCTATTTGTCAAGTTGGACCATACGGAAGTGGACGGCCTCGTAAGTTTTTAAAGGACTAAATTGTGCATAACAGTACTGTAATCAATATTAACATTTCAGATTTCGTCTGATGCGAGGGTCTGCAAGTACTGGACGATCAGAAAGGGATCGAGGCGGATCATCGATGATATGCTGAAGAAGTTGGCTAGGCGCAAGATCAACGTCAACAATATGGGATTGGCGAATACCGGTGGGTTATTTTAAATCTTTTTTTTTTTAAATTTCAAATTTTTTTTCACTGTTCAATATTCTAATTTCCAGGTGACTGGGAGGAGATTCTCGCGGGAACTAAGGGACTGCCTGAGGAGGACTACAAGGGGACTCCCGAAGAGCTCAATCCTTTTCAAATCCGTGTTCCTGAGGAGCCGTTGTACGAGGCCCCGACCGGATACGAACTGTGGAATCAGGTGATATTCCCTTGATTTATGAGTTACGGTAGTTCTTTCAATACGTGGAGTACGAACTCCCCGCTGATGCAGTCTTCTACGCTGAAGAACAGAAGCCTTTCTTCCTCTCTCAGCCTCCCCCCGTTCAAATCGAACGGAAGCAGCCGGAAATGCAGCTTCAGGAGGCCATTGTAAGTTGTCATCTAAACGAAAGTTTCTGCCAAGTTCAAACCACCCGGCTGGCTCGAAAGGACCTCCGTTGTTGACGTATTCATGAAGGAAACGCTAGATTCTTTCGGGCCGACCGGGTGGCTCAAACCCCAGAATTTACCTTCTATTTTCAGCCGCATTATGTCAATGAGGACCCTCTGCCATCGTACGAACATCTGACCGAATACGATCCGTGGAATCAGGTACCATTGCCTTCATTTATTGGTTACGGTAGTTCTTTCAGTACGCAGCTTTCGGGCGGTACGGAGTCGGCGATGGCCTCATCTGCGCTGAAGATTCGTCCCTGGATCAGAAGCCATTCTCCCTGTCCCATCCTCCTGGAGTCGAGGACTTTGGCCATCAGCAGTCTTCCTTCGCCGAAGAGGAATACAACCCCTTTGATACTAATGACTACACTATTCTATAATCCATCGGTTGTGATCTGTGCTTAGGGGTGTGTAATATGTCGTATCTCGCCTAATTAGCTATCATCTGTGTAATATGCAAATACTTTCTTTAACTCCCCATTTTTTAATCCCTGTGTAATCGTCCTGTGAAAATTTTGACATACGTTCTAATCCATCTAATTTAATTCTCTTTGTAAAATGAAGCATTAATACGATTTCTTCTAGTTTGGAGAGAGAGAAATGGGAAAATGATAGATGAGTCGAAGAAGATGCCAGAAGTTTCTCTGGAATTCCGCCCCTATCCCACCTCCTTGAGTAAAGCACCCCCGAGTCCCCGGTTAATCGAAAGGGTTACTGTAATAAATTGGATTCTGTGGCTTCCGACCGTCCAGCTGAAGGAAAAGGAGGATAGGTTGCAGGGTATGGATGGACTTCTGGAAGACTGGAGGACTGCTGGAGGAAGATCTGAGGAGACAATCCCGCCACATAAAATCCACCAAGAACGGAATATCGCCTTTGACTGCTGAAAGTTTTGTAAAATCGAACAAGAACAGATTTTGGGATTCTTTTTTACGCTCTATCGAATGGTGTTTGTTTTGGAACCAAGAAAAATCCCTTTCTAGCTTGTGATTCATGGAATCTCATGGGAGTGCCAGTGACAAAGTCGTACGCCAATGAACTTCTGATTTCGGCAAACGAATTTGTTCATAAATACATGCTGAATCCAATCAGTCAAGTCAGGTTTCTTTTGAAGTTAGCTAATTTATTGAAAATATTAAAAGACGATATAAGATAAAAGAAAGATCTTAAAAGATTCCGCAGATCCAAAATTCCAAAAGGGGTTCCGAATTGTGAATGATCCATTTAATCACATGTCGTGGGCCTCGGTTGATCTTCTTTAGACTGTTCGATATTATAACTCTCAGATGTGCCCTTTCTATTCATCGATCCTTCTCTACTCTCGAATGTTGTTTATTTCAGTGCTCAAATCTTTGTCTAACTAAACTTTCCCAAGAATCAATTTCACTCGTTTTCCAATTCCAATAATTGATTTTCCCAATGACCTCATTACGCATTCCCACGCCCCCTCTTTCTGCTGCTAATGCATCTGCTTCCCTTCTGCGCTTTTCCTAAATTCCGCAGCAGCTGGAAATTCTGCTTCTGCTTTATTTTGTATATAAGCCCAGGTCTGATTCATCTGAACCACAATCGACCCTCCCTCATTTCCCTTCCCTTTTGACCCTCTCTCTTTCAACTGTGACCTTACTTGCATTCGTGCTAGGACCCACCCATACACCCCGTCATCTTAGATGACCCCCGTTAGACAAGTGGCACAAGACCTTAAGTCTAACGTTAAGATTCATTTTGACCTTCACTTTGTATCTTTGTATAAGAGAAATGTATAAAGGGGATTATTTGGGGTACCTCTCGCGGAAGCTGTCAATTCCAAAGTTGTTGGAATGCCTACGATCTATTCTTCGTGCTTCTGTCCACGTCGGAAGTAGGGAGCATGCTCCTATTTGGAGTCATGCTCCCTACAACAAACACGACGTGGGAGAAAAGCACTCTCCGCCAGTTTAACAGCAGAAGCCTTCCACTGCCCCTGAAGCCAATCAGGGGCAGTGGTGGCTGTTTAAATGCACAAGGCGGCCTTAATAACTTCCGATCAATATGACCGGATTCAACAAAGGAAAATTAGGATCCCAAGTCCAATCGCTCATAAGAGCGGTGCCCTACCGGAGCTTCTAAGGCTCCAATGAACTGTGACGAGGGGAAATCTGTAAGTTGACATATTCTACTATTTCTTAAATTGGATATTTTCAGAAACACAAGGTTCTCTCGAAGCAAAATAGGAGTGATGCTCCCAAGGAAATTAATTCCGGCTTGGGACAGAAGCTGGTTCAACATCAGAAGCCTTCCACTGCCCCGGAAGCCAAGCAGAAGCAGTCAGCGGCTGTGGACATGCACAAGACGGCCTTGGTGAGTCTTCCTTTTTTGTTCCAAATATAAGAAATCTTCAGAAGTGCGGAAAGTGCGGCTACACGCAGAAGATGTCTGAAAACGTGTTCTACCTGGTGGCATTGCTCGGACTCCTCAACGCCCTCCGTCCACCCGAGGAACGTTCATCAGCCCAATTATTGGGCTGCAGTCTACGATGTCTACAGTTGTCTCTCCTGTCCGGGTCTAACGATTAATATGACCGGATTCAACAAAGAAAACTGGGATCCCAAGTCCAATCATCTTCTTATTTAAGCTCTCTGTTCTATGCAAAATACTTTGGTATCTCGTGTTTATCCCAAATATCTGTGACATCATCCTGTGAAATGTTTTACGATCTAATCGCTCTCATTCTCTAAATAAACGTTTGGGACATACTTTCTGTTGTTAGTATTTGATATGATTGATGTAATGTCTTCTCGGTCTTCTCTCCTTTGAACTTTCGCCCAGCTCGTGGGCTTAGTCATCTTTTTCCTCGGCTGTAAACTCTGACCTCAGGAGGGGGCGGCGTATTGCGCCTCTGGAATACCGGCGACTGGGGGGATCTTGCCTCTTTCTCTTTTGTAGACATGCTTTTTTCCTTTAATTGATTTTGTAGTTATCTTATCGGCGGTTCGAAGGAAGGGGGATCTTTGGACCATCTTCTCGTTTTCTCCTAATTCGAACACGCAACGCAAAGGACTGCTAGCTACTATCGTGACCGGTTGTCCGAACTAACGACCTAAGGAAATTGGACCGACTGGTGCTGAACTAGAGGGACCCATTCGACTACCAATTCAAACCGGCTGATTGGATATGGTTCATAAAAGAGATAAGGAACACAGTGGCACTACAAACAACCTTCTCCAATAGGCATTGTCCTTCTTCTCCAGGACATATTGGGCACTAATCGGTCACCTTCATGCGTGTAAAAGAACCTGGAAGGGGCAAGGGAAAGGTGGGAAATACCGGGGGAAAGAAATGGGGACATCCGTATCCCGTATCGTAATCCCGGGAGCGCCACTTGATTTCATGTTAACAAGATGATCGAGTAGAAAGGGTCTTTTGGCAGTTGGTTGCCAAGATTACCTTGTGAAGTCTGGAAGAGCTGAACTGAAGCATTACCATCTGGACTTTGGCGTCCTGCAAGGCGACACGGTCGGGACGAAGGAGAGACACTCTGAGTGATGGGGCTGGTCAAAATGACCAAAGAGGATCTTCTTCGAAAGGGTCAAAGGCATCTGTGGACGGTACTTGACAACCTTAGACATGTCACAACGAGCAACGACCTTTTCCAACCGGCGTCATCCATCCTTTCCAGGATAGCATTCGGTAATGTCTTATCCGAAACTTCTGTCCTATCCAATCAGTAGGTCTGCGTCTCTAGCTTCTCTTCCTGTATCTCCAACGATTTGTGACTCTAACTATCTGCATCTCTAACCATGTTTTTCTAGTTTGTGCATTTATCTATCTGCGTCTCTAACTTCTCTCTCTCTCTCTTACCCGTCTAATTCTCTAACCGTTTGCATGTCTAACTGTCCGTCCCTCCAACCGTCAGTGTGTCTGGGTCCTGACTCTTTGAGTGTATCGCCCTCTGTGTATCTGCCCTGTATTGGACAACCGATGAACAAAAGCCAATGAAAAACGAGAGAAATAGCCCTGACTCCTTCTGGAAGGGCATTTCAGAAAAAAACCAAAAACTAGATCAAGATTACGGTAGATTTCATTTCAGTGGCTTGCGAAACTAGGTGTGGTTCCCAAAATCCACGGCCCTCAGTAGCCAGTATTGGTATCCTAGAACACTAGCAGGAGTAGCAGACATCGGCGCATTTGGTGATGAAGGAGCAGAAAGTCAGAAGAAATGAAAAAAATGGAAAGAAACTACTTCATTGGCCCTAAAGAGGGAATAACAAAACGGAACAGTAAAAGGCAGTCTAACTACAACAACATTCACAAAGAATAATAAAACAGGGAAATACTATACAGCTAAAAGGGGAGCTGAGGCTCTCGGAAGTGACTGGCCGACGGTGTGTTGTTCTTCGGGATGATGCTTCCGCGGGAGATGGTGCCGGAGGAGAAAGGCAGCGCTGAAAAAGAAAGCATCTTCCACGAGAATAAAAGGATGAGGGGCGTGGCATTGGCAACGACAGGTGAAAATAACTCACACTGGAACTGGACGTTGTCCCCACGGCGTCCTCCAGACCTGTTGGCGGGCGAGGGATTCATCGGAGGCTGGTGGCGGTTCCTTCAAAACGGCATAAATATGTGATTATTGAGAGACGAACCTGGGGGAATTACGGGCGAAGAAATCCGCGTAGGGGTTTGGGGCGGGAGGGAGACGCTGGCCAAACATCGACACGGCGGGGGCCATGTTGCGGATACCCAGCATCTTCGGAGTAGTAATCTTAAAAAGAAGGAAATAGCTGGTGCAACTGATCATCTTGCAAATGCGAAAAGCTTAAAGACGAACCTCCGAGAGAAGGGAGGAGTTGCTTTGGCGAGGACTGTTCATGGACATCCGGGCGCTCCCGTTGAGAGAAGAGCGATTGGAACAAACCGATTCGTTCAGATCCATCTGGCTGTGGAAGCCCATGGTCTGAGAATCGAAGGCGACGTCGTATTGCGGAGCTGCAAAGGGGTTAGAAAGCGTATTTGGAACGTATACCTTCGCCTTCGACAGGAAACCCAAACATCCGACCGATCGATGAATCCATCGAAGTAGGGGCATTGACCCTGAACATCCGATTAGATAGAGCCACAGGTCCCTCCTACCTGCTCTCGAGCTGCCGCAATTCGGCCAATTGGCGCTGGGCGTCGTTTCGCTCCTTCTCCATCGCCGCCACCTTCTCCTTGGCCGTCGCCAGCCATTCCTTCAGTTCCGCAATCTCCCTGAACTCGAGTTTCATTGGAGCCAATCATGTATGCTACCTGTCCTTCTCCTTCGAAGCATTGGCCTGCTTCTGGCAGTACTGTATGGCCTGGCCGAGCTTTGCCTTCTGAAAGCAGGTTAGAATCAGCAACAGAAGGAATCACCTGGCTCTTGTAATGGTTCATAAAACTGTTGTACATCATCTTCTGGAAGTCGTCCTTCTTCTTCAAAGCGGCCAATCGCTTGGCCAACATTTGTTTGGGGTTCTGGAAACTCAACTTTTAAAGAAATAGTGACATTTTACCATGAATAGCTCCTGAAGATGAGGGTCCAGGTCCCTGTTGATTTCCAGAGACTTCATCGGCTTGCTGCAGATTTTGCAGGGCGTTCCGGGAGCGCCTAAAATAAAATAATTAAGCGATTTTAAATGAATATTTTAATTAAACTATCTATATTTCAATTTAAAATAGAAAACAAACCTCCGTCTATGCACTTCTCGCAGACGATGTGGTAGCAGGAGGTGATGAAAATCTTCGTCGTCGGCTGCTGCTTTGGCCGGAAGAGGCACTTGTTGCAATGGACGAAATCTCCCATGGCTTGTTTTTACCCTAAAATATCAGCGTTTTTATCGATAAATGTATAAAAATCGATGAGAAATGGGTAAAAACGATAGGGGAATAGAAAAAGTGGAACATAATCTGATGGCAACGCAATTATCACTGCCAGTCGCTTCTGACCTCGAAAAACAGTGATTTTGCAATATTTACAATCTAAACAGTTTAAAAGCCAGAAAACAGCCAAGAGAAGCCAAAAAGCGGAATTCTCACAGATTTTGAGCACCGTTTCGCTAAAAACGCCGTTTTCTCGTGAAGATCGCCTGATAGTAACAAATATACATATTTTAGAAATAGAAACTACTATGTTTTTTGCCTTAAAAGATTGTAAATTCAATAAAACAAAACTAAAATCCAAGTTCAAAAAATAAATAAAATCTTAAGTAACAGATGAATTTTTACCGACAGTAAGTGTTTCGTTGCAGGACCCTTACAATGCTATCAACAGCTAAATCATTGACTACAGTACTACCTCTACAGTCCTTCAAATTTTTTTTATTTTTCGGCTTAAAATTAGCTCCTCTGGGAAACCAATCAAATCAAATGGAAATTGTAGTTCACTTTCGAAAAAAAAAGAAAGAAATTCATCGTCAGAACTTTTTATCTGCCTTTGATATCACTTTCTAGAAGAGGTGCTGAATGGCATCCGGCAATTCAATGTAGTCGTCCTGGAACTCGCACAGGATGCCGTCTTCGTCGTAGCCCAGTTGACTTACATGTCCATCCTTTCGCATAATCCAGTATTGGTCAATCATTTCATCCAAAAACTCTAAGCGCTCAACCCAGAACAGAGGTCTTTTCTCCGGAAGAGGGCCCTGGTAATTCTTCGGTAGGAGCTCTTCGTTTTGGAAGAGAGGATGATCTCTGGTTTCGAAATGCGTTTGCAGGTGGACGTAGAGCTTCTGATTGTTGGTTTTCATGAACTTCTGAAGCAAACTGATTCCAGAAAATCAAAAATAGAATACCTCGATTATTTTGTAAACGTCATCGACTGTTTCGAGAGCACGACCAAATCCGATGAATTCCGTTGGAGAGTTTAGGATGTATTCAATAGGAATTTCAGCAGAAGGGAAAGACACCATTTCCAGCTACAAAAGATAATCTCTCTCTCTATCTCTCTCTCTCTCTCTCTCTGCCTCTCTTCCTATCTCAAGACCAAGGACGAATTGACTAAACCATTGCGGAATTTCGCATCTTCCATGAATATCGATAGACTTCTTTAAGTAATTTTAAAAATAATGTATTTTTTCCTCTAGAACCATCCCCACCTGTATGAAACTTCTCATCTCCTGCCAACATTCGCACTCATTCACCCGATAAACCTCGAATCTATTCACAGAATTCAGAGGCAACGTTCTCAGAAACGAGGTAATGGCTGAGAAAAGGGCGGCTGTCAAAACGCCCTGAAATTCAAAAACGTAAAACTCAATTACTTTGAACTCACTCCGTCTTCAATTGTAATTTTCAAAGAGTCAAGAACGACACTACACGGCACGGTTCGATAGATGGCAGAATAGCTGTGTTCCAAGTAGTCCTCCTGCAAAGCGAATGAGTGAGTGAATGAGTGATGAGACGAGCGTTAGTGTGTGAGTGGGTGGGTAAGTGAGGTAGTCAAATACTTACATCTGGGACCCAATGTCTCTCCTTTCTGCAGATAAAGTACTTGAAAACGGGAATTCCTTCATTAATCGTGACGTTCATAAGCATTTCCAGCGGCACCGCCACTCCACTTGTCCTCATTGTGCGTTCAAACATATCCACACAAGTCCAGGAAAGTCTGACCAGATCTTTTGGAGACAGCTGAATTTGACTGTTTCACATTCCTCTTTATTCCTACTTGGTTGAATATATTGATGAGGGGGTACTTCAGGGCTGGGTTGCAGATTGGCGGTACTTTTGAAGCCTCCGTTTCTCCTCCGATCGCCTTGAACCCTTCAATTCCTTTATCCAGGACGTAAATATTATCAGGAATTGGTCTTCCGGTCCATTTGGAAACTCCTACGAACGTTTCAGCCCTGGAGTAAAGTGAGATGAAGAGAGAGAGAGAGAGAGAGAGAGAGAGAGAAAGAGAGAGAGAGTAAGGAACTCACAGGCCGATGGATTGTTTCATATCCCCAGAGCAGTAGAAAATTGGAATTTTCCCAGATTCTGTCAAATCTTTGAATTTCTCCTCCGCTTCGACCCAGTTTCCAATATTGACAGCTCCTTTGATGTGGCAACACTTGTATTTCCTCAGATTCCTTGCATCCACAAGCACAAAAAGCTTGAAAAAGTCATCAGAGTCAAAGAGACGCTCGAACTCGGTTTGACTGAGAACCTCCAAGGGTCCAGAAAGAGGAGAGGCCTGAGAAGAGGTCAATTGATTATAAACAGTTGGGATCACCTTTTTAGAAGTGGTGGATCTTCCGATTTTGAGAATGTAGATGAAAAAGAGGAGGATGAAGGAGGCCACGGCGAGGGAGGTGATGTCGGGGTCCGGGGGACCAGCCGACTGCATCCTGGCGGAGGAGACGAGGAAATGAGGGAGGAATGGCCATGGGTAGGGTGAAGACGCGTTTACGAGATATTACGTTACTTGAATTCTTCATTCTTCCTTAACCTGTCACCAGAGGCCGCTTTTGACAACCAATGGCCGCGTAGGTTACTCCATTTCCATAAAGATGGCCGTTAGCCATGGATGACCCACCCTGGAATGTGTGAATGAAAGCGTCTAGAAAAGAAGATATCAATTTATTTATATTTGAGCTGTGAATCTTCTAAAAACAATGAAAAATCGATAACAAGATCATTCATATTTTTGTGATCTGTTGATACTTCTGTCCTCGGGGAGAAGGAAGGATGAGGGCCGAAGTCCTGGAGGAAGAAGTGGAATTGGAGGCAGAGGAGATCCAAGGCACAATCTCTCTCTCTCTCTCTCTCTCTCACCATCCGATGAATTTTGAAAGCCGCCCAGTCTTCAACCAGAAGAGTAACATCTGACATTGAGAGATACCGGCCTCCAAAATAGACGATTTCTGGGACTCAACTGGTTCAACCGGAAGGAATGCGATGCTTCTGAAGACTTGGTCTCCCTCCCTTTTGCCACTGCCTTATCTGCCTCCGACAGGACCTCCACTTCCTCCACTTCCACTTCTTCCTCCAGTACCTCGGTTCTCGTCCTTCCGTTTCTCTGAGGACAGAAGCATCGACGGATAACACAAATATGAATGATCCGTTTGCCTAAATAGGGTGGCATGCTAGGCATTGAATACCACTCCCTGATACTGGTAAAGCAGAAACACGCTATATAAAGAATACCTTCATTTGAATATCACGGCAAGTGAAGGTACGTAATTTCTCTCTTCATCCCTCATTCTTCCCATCGTCCTCACCACCGGTCCATGTGCTGGAGGACATGTTTCTGAAGGCTAGGTGCAAGAGTGGCGTCAACTGCTGGCCGTGACCTGCAACATGGAGGAGTGGAAGGTGAGACAGAGAAAGAGAGAGATAGAGAGAGAGTTAAAGAGACACAGAAAGAGAGATACAAGGAGGGAGGGATAGAGGAGAGAGCCAGAGTGAAGGAGAAGAGATGGATGCTCTTTTGAATTTTCTTCTCTTTCAGAAATCACAAAGAGAGAAAAAGAGAGAAACAAAATTAAGTTAACATAAATTTATTTTATTTAAATTTTAATTAGAAAATCGATAATCTCTTTTCGCCTGAAAAAAGCAGTTGTGAGACATTCCCATTGAATCTTAAAAATTTTGGATGAATTTTTAATGAAAATTTGGATTACACATTAATTCAAACATTTTCAAAATTTGGTTGAGAAACAAACTTGCATGAATGTTTTGAGCAAATCGTTTTACCAATAGTTCGTAGCTCTTTTAATGGGACCTGCTCCTAAAACGGAATGTGTGTAATAAAAATAGAAAGAAAATTGAAATTTTCTTTTTTATCAGTTTATGTTATTTATCACACCCTTAATATTAGCGGTATGTTCAGCGTATTCGGTAAAGCTCAATGTGGAATATTAAAGTTTTAAAAATAAATTTTTTTTAAAAATTGTTTTTATAAAAATTAACATTTTTTACATTCTTTTATTTAAAATCTTACAGCAGTTTTTATTTTCCAGTAAGTGTAGTTTAGGCTATACTTGATTGTTTATCGTAGTCGAAAAAAATGCTTGTATGTCTCAGTTTCATTGCCAAGGAAAAAAGTTCTGAGAATAAAATACAAACTTTAACATTTCAAATTTAATAATAAACATTAATTGTTTACTAATTAAAATAGTAAACATTTCAGTTGAATCGTTGTTTCACCAATTTCTCTTTTTGATTTTATATACAAAGTCATTTATGAAATTGAAAAAAAATGAAAATAAACGCAATTTTTACTTGGTTCACAGTTTCAGGAATTTTCTTTAAACGTTAAAACAGAAAAATTACTGATTCCTCTAAAGGCATGCACTTATTTTAGATTTTCCCAAATTAGCATGAGTAGATTTTAGTTTAACAAAATTAAAAAAAACATAATTTAAAAATTTAGTTTGTTGATAGATTCACGTAGATCATAGACATGGAACGTTCTGGTTTCTCGAGATGGTACTGACGCCATAGTTTAAAGTTTATTCAAAAACTTCACAGTTGTGGCAAAACTTTCCGTTAGTTTACTTAAACAGTCGACTTTGTTTATTTAGAAGTTTGTTTTAATATATAATAAAATTTAACCGTTTGTTTAAACTATCCGCTTGATTTTGGGTCCTAGAAAAACGCAAGTTTATTTTGTTTATGCATGTTTTACGGCAATGTTCGTCGGTACCCATTTCCATTTAGGTCAAAGAATCGAAAAAAGGATTAAAAAAGGTTATGTATGTTAGTACTGAGATTAGTAATACAAATTATAATTAAAATTGTTTATTTAACCCTTGTTTTCAAATCAAAAATATGGAAAAATTGTTGTTTCGATGTTTCATATTTTTATTTTGTTTATTTGTGTCTTCTGGCAATGTTCAAAGAATCCTGTCTCTAATTCCGGTTAAAAAACAAAAACCCATTGACTATATTCAAGTTTTTTGTTTTCAGTTCAAATTTAATTAAAAATTGTTCCAGTGTTTCATTTCTTTTTTAAGGGAAGTGATCACTGCTAAATCTAGTTTCTCTCCTTATTCTACAAAAATGTTTAAAAAAGAAACGCTGACAAAATTAATTGTCTTTTATGAAACAAATGAAAATTTTCGGTATTTTACTTCAACCTGAAATTTTTGCTGAGTTTATTATGAAAATAAAATAAAAAGTTTCAACTAACTGCTTGATTTTGGGTCAGAAAATGTTTTATTTCGATGCTTCGAAATTTTATTTTGTTTATTCATTTTTGCAGCAATGTTCGTCGGTGTGCTGAAAAGGTAAAAAAAAACGGCATTAAAAAGCACGAATTAAATTTTTTTAGCAGTAATAAAGGATTATATTTGTTAACACTCAGAGTAGCAATTCAAATTATATTTAAAATTGTTTATTCAAACCGTTTTCAAACCAACAATGTGAAGGAAAAAAAGGGTGTTGCGATGTTTCACTTGTTTATTTTGTTTATTCGTGTCGTCCAGCAATGTTCTTCGGCGTCCTTCTTTAGTTTGAGTCAAAAGTTCCAAATTGAAAAGATTCGAGTTAATAAAAGTAAAGATTTATGATTCTTATTTTATGTTAATATAAGCATTTACATCGTTTTCGCTGCTTTAGATTGTATAAATTGTGATTTTGATGTTTTCAATTTATAAAAAAGTGTACTTTATCGGTTACTAAAATTGAAAATCTTGTTATAATACAGTAAACTTTTGTTATGTTTGTTATAAAAATAAAACAAAAATTCAACTGCGTCAAAAAGAAGCAAGAATAAAAAACTAGGATTAATAAAAAATTTGTTTGTTAGCACTTAGATTAGTAATACAATTTTTTTTGAAATGATTTTTTCAAACTTTGTATTAAAACCAAAAAAATGGTTGTTTCGATGTTTCACTTGTTATTTTTTGTTCATTCGTGTTTAACAGAAATGTTCGTCAGCCTCCTCCTCTAATTTCGGTCAAAAAATTAAAAAAAACATTGAGTAAAATTATTCAAGTAAATAACCATTTATAAAAAATAGAAAGGTTTTTTACTAGCACCTAGAGTTGAACTTAATAAATAACGATAGAAAAAACTTTTGTAGAATTAAAAGTTATTTGCTTTAATATTTTTCTAATTAGTCTTACTTAAGAAATTGAAAATTTTGTTATAATTTAGCTACATCGCGGATATTGCAAATTAGGTAGTAATTCATTTTGACACCTAGTTATAAACAAACTAAAATAAACGAATTTGGTAAATTCCAATTTTTTGTAGTTTTACTGTTTTATACCTTTTTCTAAGCTATCGTTCTCAAAACAATAATTATGGCCCCGACAAAAAATCGTTGGCTGTATAGATTTAACAAATTTATTAAGAAATATCACAATTGCATCAATTAATAAAATCGATTTTTTTGGTTTTCTGGGAGTTGAATAATTATATTTAACTAACGATAATTTTTTTAAATGTGCTCCAATCCTAAGGACGAGAGCTGAGTAGGGTAGTTAGATCCATTGAGTAATATTTCAATTAAAACATGAATTAATTTTGAAAGATTAAATTAATTTTAGTTTTAAAGGTGAGAAAGGGACTTAGTGACTGGTAGAAAAGAGGAGAATAAAGCGATTGGGTAGAAACAGTCGAGTGAAAAACATTTTTCTTTTTTAAACTAAATCGGAAAGAACGTGCAAACTGTTATAAAAGTGTTCTTTATTTATTATCTATCAATAAAGTTATCCAACAAGTTTATTCAGAAATGCCAGTTGTCGGAGAATCTTTTTCATTTGTTAAAGTTGGAGATGATTTGGTTCAGCATTTCGAAGCACTGCGCTGAAACACTTTAATTTGCCTAGTTATGCAAATTACATTTAGTTTACTTCAATCGTGAACTTTTTGTTATGTTTGTTAAAAAAAATAAATAAAAATTCAATGTTTTCTTTAAACAATCCGCTAAATTGCGGGTCCTTGAGAGTGGTGCAGTCCAGTCCTATATCCTGT
The DNA here is from genome assembly GCA_022343465.1 of Oscheius sp. G VE-2021. Lineage (NCBI taxonomy): Eukaryota > Metazoa > Nematoda > Chromadorea > Rhabditida > Rhabditidae > Oscheius > Oscheius sp. G VE-2021. The sequence goes on from JAJQXH010000009.1 coordinate 1,861,448, forward strand.
CCTTCGACGGGCGTGTCTTTGAAGGGCACCCATTTCGCTTCACAAAACATCATAACTGCGACCAAAATGCTGAAAAGATTCATGTCGACGGAAGACCAGAAGGATGTCGAAAGATTGGCAAAAAGTGTGTATTTGTAGAGAATTCTGTAATCCACCAATAAAACATTGCACTGTTTCAGCGGATAATCTGCTATTAATTGGCGCGCTTTGCAACGATTTTTTTGTTTTGTTGTAGTTCCGGGCAATTCTGCAAAAAAAAAAACGGCAGGAAGTGGATAAATGATCTGACCGAGGTTCGAATATAACGTGAATGCTTTGTCAATTAGCATACTATTCGTTATTGTTGGAATTGCAGTCGACTGCGTGCCACTTGTCAGTTAAAATATAGTAATTTATAATTTCCTAGAAGCAGTATTGTACTTTCCCAAATTTTTATGGGTTTGTAAATGTTTCATTTTTATTTTTTGTAATTTTTTGTAAATGTTTAAAAATGACAAAAAAGGTCGTCAGATTTCACCCACAACTATGACACTTCTGAAACAAACTAAGACAAAAACTAAGATAATGAAAGATCTCTTTTTTGATAATGGAAAGATGAAAATAATTGTTTTTGAATCTCAAGCAGTGACTTTTTTATTTTCATATTCTTAAATTGGCATAAAATAAGGATTATAAATCCTTATTTTTTTATTAATTGTTATTATTTTGAATATTTTTGACTTTGAACTTCTGGCCGAAATGGGAAACGGCCATCACATGCAGGGGTGATCAGTTGTTGGCCGTTTCAAACGGGGGGTGCGGTCGGGTCCTGGATATATTTTTTTAAAAATTAGTTCAAAAAAATTAAATTAGTTTCACAATATTACTGATATAGTAAAATACAATGTGTCTTTATTATGTTTTTAGCATCACAATCATCACACTGTTTCAACCCTTTAAGTTTCAATCTTGTTAAAGGTCTGCGAGTGAGATGGAGCGCACTTAGTGAAACGGCATTAGATTTGCTTAAATATCTAAACTTTGAAAAGCTCGTTCTCTGCGAATACGCATTTTTAGAAATTGAAATTGAAAAGAAAAAGTAATTATATAATCTAGATTGAGTGTTTGAAATTGTATGAAATTCGGCTGAAAAACTGAATTTTCTCACATCGACATATAGTGAAAACCAATGGAATTTCATACAATTTCAAACACTCAATTTGGATGTTCTACTGAGTATTTCTTTTAAATTAGACCTTGTAAAAATGCGAATTCGCAGAGAACGGGGCTTTAGAAGTTGTTGGCCAGGCCAACATCGCGTTTCATGGAGTACTTGAACATGTATTTTTATTTTATTCTGTTTAAATTTGTTTATTAATTAAAAAAGATCTTTTAATTAGTCAACCCAAAATTAAATGTTTTTAAATTATTTGTTTATCTGTTTTCAGTGAAAAATCATTTATTTAATTAACTTTTCATTTGCAATATAGTAAAACCAAATTGAAACTGTAAACCACAAATTTGCAAAAATATTTATTTAAAGTATTTTTAGTCAAGAACTTTTAAACTTAAATACAACATAATCTAACTTTAGAGTGTTTAACAAAAAGGATAAAAGGACGCCGCTGACGTGCTTTTACTCTTGGCTCTAAGCCGTTGGGCGCTCATGTGTTTCATACGGGGGGTGCGGTCGCCGTCAGGCCACGGCCAACAAATTGATCACCCCTGATCACGTGAAACTGCTGACACGAACAAGCAAATTAAAAATGAAACATCAAAACCACCTATTGTAATTTTTTTTTTCATTTTTGGTTGTAGAAGAAGGTTTGAATAAACTAATTTTAAATATAATTTATATTACTATTCTAAATGTAAGTTCTAACATACGTAAATCTATAATTAAAATTCTTAGTTTTTGTTTTGTTGTAGTTGAAATTCTGCAACAAAAAAAACCAGGAAGAGGATAAATGAGGTTCGAATATAATGTGAATGTTTTGTCAATTAGCGTAATACTCGTTATTGTTGTAATTGAAGTTCCAGTGTTGAGATGGCTTGTCAGTGAAAATGAAGTAATTTATAATTGTCCTAGAAGCAGTATTGTACTTTTCCAGATTTTTATGGGATTGTAAATTTTTACTTTTTATAACAAATGTCATAACGAAAATAACAAATGTAAAAATCAAAATTTGAAAATACGCAGTGTTGCGACTCCCCAGAGAGACAAAATCTAATTAGAAAAAATTAAGATGGGTATATAATATTATTTTTTATTTGTGATTGCTAAAAAGGCAAGCATAGATGTTTTTCTCAAAATGTATTTTTCAAATGCCAAAGCATTCAATCAATTTTAAAAATCGTTTTAGGCTTTTTTTCAGAACATTTTCCTTTGGACAAATGTTTTTGTATTACCTTTTTGGCCTTTCTCCGTTAATTGAACTAAGTAAAATGATATTGAAGCTATTTTTCCTCAACTTCAGTTAAAAGGTTGCAGAAAGTACCATTTAATAATAGGTTGCTTACTGAATGAATAAAAAACGCAGAAGCAACAACTGATAAATTCTGTGAGAGTCTTTTTGAAAGTACTAAAACATTCATCTGATTTCAATGCTTAAAATCTTTTTCTTTATAGCAAAAATAAAATGCTCGGGTTCTAACTTACCACTGATCGTGAGTAACTTTCTATTTGTAATTTCATCACTTCGAAGGAAATTGTTAGCCTGTTAATTGTTAGGTACCTTGGTGGACTATTGTTCCATTTGTACTGAAACATTTAATTTAAATTTTTATCTACAATGGAATAACAATTTTATAACATTTTTAATGATCACGTTTACAAAAACAATACAGTTAACTTTTTGAATATTACTTATCAGAATCAGGATCTGGTATTACGAGGGAACTTTCGAAGGCAGCGAAAGCATCACAACAACATTTTGCAACAAACGCCTGATTAACAACAATTACAAGCAGTTGTTCATCATTTTTGCGTTTCAGACCATAAAATCTCGCATTTCCAGGGCCTTCCAGTCGATCAAGGTCATTTCTTCCAGAAAATCTGCTTTGGGAATGAAAATCCCTTGACCAAATTATTTCATAAGGCATTCCTTTGAAAATCTCTTCATCTCTATCAAATTCCAAGGCTTCTTCATTTTCGTGAAAGAAGTTCACCTTTTGAAACTGTTGAGTCCCGTCAGCCCATTTCTGAAATTTAAAATTTACAAATATTTAATTAAAATTACCTTTAAAAACAAATTAAGATCCTTCTGATTGAACGAAACTGGCTCCACTTCTATGTCAATAAATGTCAAATTGAGAAAAATATTGATTGAATAAGGATGTGGAGCAGTCAAATCAATTGTTGGGATCTAAAAATTGTTAAAATTAAAAAAAGTTTAAAAAAATATAAAAAATTAAACATACATTTTGAAATTCGGGCTGACGAAAAAAGTCCCTTTGAAGTTCAACAGAACATTTAAATTCTTGAGGTTTTGAAACCTAATTTTTTAAATTTATTAATTATTTAAATACCTTTAGAAAATGATTAAAAACTTCATGTTGTAAATCGTCCATTTCGCCATCGATCGTTATTTCCTTTGTTTTTATTTTTCCAGTTTTCAGCAGTTTACTTAAAATGGTGCAAACTTCAGTTGAAATGTGCTGAAAATTAAATCAGTGTTTATTTATACAGTTGCATCTGTTGCGTACACTATTTTTGACTATACGCAAAAAGTTTACAATAAATAAATGTTTATGAAAATAAAAAATAAAAAATAACTTTTAATAATTTCTAAGCTTACCTCGAAGTAAATGCGCTCCAAAACGAGTCTGATCGGAAATTTTTCCAAAATCGATGAAAGTAATTCAACTTCTTCAAAACGAGTTGAAATGAAAATTTTATTTTCAGTGACGTAGACTTCATAAGTTTTCCATGGAAGCCTTCGTTTTAAACATTTTGAAACTGCTTCAGAAAAATGAGAACATTGAGAAAATCGGGAAAAGTGGATGAAATCAAACTGAAAAAAATATATTTAAATAAAATTTTTAAATTACCTTCTGAAGAACATTTTGTTGGAGATGAGGACGGATGGAAGAAAAGTGGAAGGCCATTTTGGGTCTGAAAAAAGGAGATATTTCTTTATCAAAAGCAAAGATAAGGGAACAAACTAGATTTAGAGGGGCTACGAGAAATGATTCACTTTGGGCAAATATGACCCGTGGTTTATTTTGCCAACAAATCGATAAAGCAAATGTCTCCAACGAAAAACATCCTAAAATCTATGTAGAATGGAAAAATTAAATAAAAATATTTAGGCAATTTTACCCACAAAATATAAAAAAAACTGAGTTTAAAAACGAATTACATTCGAAAAAAAAACACATATTTTTACTTTTTGGATCATTAAATTGACTAAAAATATTTACAACTTATATTTCTGAGGGAGATTTAAAAATTAAATTAAAAACGATCAATATAAAAATGATTAATCCAAAAGTGACTTTTTTCGCCGCTTTGATATTTTTTTATTGCTCTCGCCAAAACATTCATTTTCTAAACATTTAAGTGCAAATATTAAATACGTATGTTTTTTTTAAAGTGGCCACTATGAAACATTCATAAATTACCTTAATAAATGAGCGAAAGACAAAATTATAAACTTTCACAGACAAAGTATGGCCGTGGTGCATTACTTCGGTTAAACACATGCTATTCTGAAGCATGTTCGAAACATTTGAGTGAAAAAATAGAAATACATAATTTTAACATTTTTTTGTTTGAAAGTAATGTTTTTCCTGAAAAAAAACGAAGTTCAATAAAACATTAAGGAAACGACTTTAAAAAAATGAGATTATATTTCAAATAATTTTTCATTTTTAATTTTTGGAACCGAAGATCAACATTACGATCGCTAAGTCGCTGATTTTCTAAAACATCTTTGAAACATTTGAGTGAAAAATAGCAACATTATTGTAAAAGATATCTTTTCATTTGAAAGTAACGTAGAAAATTGGAAACCATCCGTTGAACAGTCATGAAAAAAACAGAATTATAAAAAAAAAACTGAAAAATTGAAAAATAATATATTTCCTAAAAATTGGAAATCATCCATTGAAGTCATTTAACTAAAAACAAGAAATGGTTTATAAAACACATAAAATATAAAGTACACATAAAAGTTTGAGAAATATGCTTCAAATTTACAACAATCAAATAAATACAATTAATATTTTGAAACAGTAAACAGTATTACATAAAGAGAGTTAAAATAATAAAACAGTGGGGTGGCGTGTCAAATGGAGAGGTAAAATTCGTGAAATCGATTGGCAGATTATAAAACTGTCCCTAAAAAATCCCTACAATAGTTTTTTTTAAAATTTGGGAACCGAGGATCACCCATTACTTGCGCTAAATCATTCGATTTCTAAAACATTTTCGAAACATTTGAGTGAAAAATAGCAACACATCTTTTTTTTAAATTTAAAAATTGAAAAATAATATATTTCCTAAAAATTGGAATTCATCCAGTCATTTAACCAAAAAACAAACAAACACGAAAAGGGTTTATAAAACACATAAAATATAAAGTACAATTGAAATTATGAGAGAGAAGCATCAAATTTACAACAATCAAATAAAGATGGTTAAAATCATGAAACAGTGAAATGATGTTTCAAAGGTAAAGTTTAAATTAGCAAAGATTATGTTTCAAGGATTATAATTCAAACAGGAAAAATTTCATGGCGCAATTTTGCCTGTGGGTTATTTTCAGGCTGTAAAACTAATACATTTTTGTAAATGTGGGCCATAAACAGTTCATTTCCTCTTTTTAAAACATAACATCTATGAGAATCTTTGGACCCAAGGATTTCATGAGGAATTCCTTCGAAAACCACTTCATCTTCTTCCATTTCCCATAATCCTAGAGGATACTTGAAATCTATTTTGAGGATGTCTCTAGAACCCTCGTACCATTGCTAAAATAATTTAAATTTTTACATTTAAATTTATAAAATACCTTTAAAAATATATTCATTTCCTGTGGATTCAAGGCAACGGCACCTAGTTCCAATTTTGTGGCTTCCAAAGAAAGAATAATATCGAATGGAATAGGATCCCGACAGTAAAATTCAATAGAGGGAATCTGAAAAAAAACTGAACGTTTCAAAAATATTAAAAAATAATTTAGTTTTAAATCAAAAATCAATAAATCAAAAACCCACTTTTCGAAAATAGGGCTGCCGAAGGAGTTCGATATAAATTGATCGCGAAAATGGAGAAGTAAATTTCTGGACCTTTGAAACCTGAATTTTAATTCTAAATAAATTAAAAAAAACTAAACCTTTAAAAGATGATTGAATTGTTCAGGTGTGAAATCTGCTTTGGTATGTCTTGCGAAAATAAATTCATTTATTTTAATTTTGCCACTTTCCAGCATTTCAATTAGTTTATTCAATGCTTCGTTTGAGACTTCCTGAAAAATGGGTTTAAAAATAATTTAAGCAAATTTGGGGTTTGTTGTTTAAAAAATGTTTATGGTTTGTTTTTACTAAGTATTAAACGCAATGTGAACGTTAAAATTTATTAAGTTGAAACAGTGAAATGATGTGTCAAAAACACGACGTAAAATTGGTAGAATTTTTGTTTGGAAAATAGCAAAGTGAAAAATTTAAGGCACTAAATTCTAATTTTTAAATGTGTGAAAATCAAAATTTACTTTAAAAAAAACGAATTAATAAAACCGGTATTTACAACTAAAATTAAATTAAAGGACTGGAGTGGATTGGAGCGCAGTAATGTTGATTATTTAATCCCAAAAAAAAGCTACTTTACGGTCAATTTAAAAAAAATTAATTTAAACTTATTGTGATTTAAAAAAAAACTCCAGGGAATGTATTCCGATTAATAATAAACGCGCTCCAATCCACCTTATTCCTTTAAAATTTGAAAATATGAAAACATTGGTTTGTTTGAAACAACTGCATGAATTAGAATGTGTATTGCAATGTATGCATAAAAAAAAATATCTATGTTTCAATAACAAAAAAAAACGAAAAAAAAATTGAATTTAAAAAAAAATTCAAGTAAGAAGAAATGATGAAAGTTATGGCACCCCTTTTATTGATTTTTAAAAAGTCGTAAAATTTACATTAAAATAAATTGAAGAAAAATATATTTTCACAGGATATTCTCCCAGAAACAGAGAAAGAGTAGATAGTTTTTCGGTAACCAATTTTGGAACAATGACGTCATTTTCAGTGACTTTTACGTAAGAAGTGCCCGCATTCCAAGGCAGTCGGCCTTTGATTGACTTTGAAAGACTAAGGGCTTCTTTAGAACATTGGGAAAACCGAGTAAAATGCAAAAAATCAAACTGAAATTCAAATTTTATAAAAAATTTTAATAAACGTTTAACTTTTCGAAGCACAAAGGGCTGAAGATGAGGGCGGATTGAGGAAAAGTCGACCACCATTTGACGGCTGGCGGAATGGCGCTGGTTTGGAAAAATCGATGGTGAAAGGCCGCAATAAAGATAAGAGAACAAACAGCAGGGAGGAAAAAGCAATTCCAAAAATGAGGAAAAGTGTAAAGATTTGAAACTAAAAAATGGCAAGCGGCTTTATCGAAAGGGTGCATGTATATTGAAATGTGGGATAGTTGAAACAATTGAATGACATCACAAATTGCATGATATAGGGTGCGTATACAAAGATTCAGCTAACAATATGTTTAAAAACAGAAACTACATAAAACTAAGCTTTTTAAACCATCCAGTGCCAAATGTGTTATATATTTATTTTGTTTTTATAATTATGCAAATTCTAAAATTGTGAACAAAAGAAGCAGTGAGTGGGAGTATTCGCCATTTTTATGTTATTGGATTTTGTCAGATAACTCCACTGTTTGAATAATGTTCCTAAAATGCTCACAATTTACTACACCAATGAGCAACTTTAAAACAAAATCACAATTTTTTTCTCCGAAAAACTAATGAACAGAGCAGAAATATCACATTTGATTCGTTGGAAATACTTTTACCAGGAATTATTGGTGCAAAAAAAATCTCAGAACTGAAAAAACCTGGCGAAACACACAACTGTAAAACAAATTTTTATAATTTTTTATAAAATGTTCATATGTCGACTTGATTCTGTTTTATAATTTTAACAATTAATTCTATTTCATTATTAAAGAGTTACATTATAGTTATATATGAATTAGAAAAAATGTCATTTTCTACAGATTTAAACTCAATTAATTAGGATATTTTTATTGGGCTTACATTTGGGATATTGCAGATTGTAGCCCAGTTTTAAATCGTTGTAAACATAAATTTAATGATTAAACAGAGAATTAGAACCGTTTGCGTAAAATTCAGTTATCATTAAATTACAATTTAAATTCGATGCTTGCCTGAGTATTAAATTCTTAAAAAACTACAGAAATCGATAAATAGAAATCATATTTATCATAAATCACTTTTTTGTATATTTAGCAGAAATCACTTTCTTGTTTTAGTTTTGATTAATTCAATATTTATTATAAACCAAAATGGAAATTATTGACTAAATTTTACACAATTTGCTGTTAAAAATTTAATCGAAAATAAATTTAAAAAAGTTACTGGCTGAACACTCACCTAAAAAATTTATAATCGTTCATTTATTTAAATGTGAAGAAACACCTTTTCCCCATTAAAATTATATCCACCTACCCTAAATTTGGATTAATTTAGTTAAATTTGAGACCTCTCTGGTTGCAATAAAAAGTTGGAATGTTAGCTCAAATGGAGGGTAAGTAAAACATTTGAGTAACATTTGAGTTTTTTAATTTATTTTACGAGGAAGTATGAAAAAGGAATTGAAGTAAAGCAATGAGCAGATTAATGATAAGATGTAGCCAGAGTCAAGTGATATTAGAAAACTTTTCATTATTTGTTTTCCCCCTGAAACACCAGAAATGACTTTTGAACAAATTAACGTGATTCTGTTAATTTTCTCCAGTTGTACATTATTTGCTTTCGTCATATCATTCCACTGTTTTACTAAAAATAATCTAAAAATTCGAAACACTGGCCGTGGCTCATTGTTTCGGATAACAAAAGTTAAGTTTACTAAATCGGTGTAACATTTGAGAACACGAAAACTTTGTAGATTTAATGAAATAAATCTCATCCTCAGAAAAATTTATGTAATCTTATTTATGTAATGTGAAAAATTACTTTTGTGTAAATTCAACCTTCCTTAATAAAAATGTTTTTAATAGAATTTTTAAAAAATTGAATTGAAATTAAAAGAAATATTTTTTGTTTTGTTCAAAATCAGTGGAATATTTCATGTCCTAGCAAAATGTTGAAGGAACTTTTTTTTAACAATCTGTAGAGCAGCCTTCGAAAACATTTGCTACCTAAAACATGTGATGTGATTTTTTTTAGAAACAGGTTGGTTTTTATTGGTTTTTTAAAATTACTTTTTTATATAATAGAAAATCGTATATTCGTATAATTCAAGAGAAACTTTGCCAAATTTTTATTTAACCTAATTTGATGGACATGACTGCTGAAATGTTCGGAAATTGAAACCATTGAGTGACCTTCAAGACATTGAAGTTTATGAAATTTCAAAAATAATACTGGGGAAATAATAAAAATATGTTTAACAGTATAATTTATTTAAGGCTAAAACAGAAATCAGTGACCAATGAAGTACAAATGTTTTGAAAAAAATTGAAACCATTTGGTCGCAATAGATCTGTCTTTTTTCTACTAAAATATTATGTAGTTTTTATTTTTGACCAACCAAAAATATAACATTCATCTTGTTGGGGTGCTGGATCCATTGGTGTGAATAAATCTTGGAGGTGAACATAAACTGTCGAAACATACACCTAACATAAAGAAAATTTATAACGGCTCATTTTTACATGTGAAGAAACACCGTTTTCAATTTTAAAACATATCCTTAACTTAAATTAATTTAACTGAATTTGAGACCTCTCTCGTTGCAGTAAAAAGTTGGAATGTTTGCTCAAATGGAGGGTAAGTAAAACATTTGAGTAACCTTACGAAGGACGACATATTTATGAGGAAGATGCAATCGATTTAAAACAATTTTTTTTTACAAAGAAATGCGATGAAACTATTGGAGCCTAGAAGTAGGCAGAATAATGGTCGGATGTTGCAACAGTCAGGTGACAATAAACAATAAAAAGATTTATTATTTGCTTTCAACCGAAAAAACCAGAAACTACTTTTTTTAATGAAAAACAAACTAACGAATTACTGTGATTCTGTTAATTTCTCCAGTTGTACATTATTTGCTTAGTCATATCATTCCATACTTTAAATAATCTTAAAATTCGCAACACGCAAAAGCTGTGGGTGATTATTTCCGATAACAAAAGTTAAGTTTACCAAATCGGTGTAACATTTGAGAACACGAAAAGTTTGTAAATTGGAAGGAGTAAATCTCATCGTCAGAAAAATTTATACTATCTCATTTATGCAATGTGAAAAATAACTTTTGTGTAAATTCAAACTTTCTTAATAAAGTTTTTTTTCTAGAATTAAATTTTTTTTGAATTGAAATTAAAAGAAATATTTTTGTTTTGTTCAAAATCAGTGGAATATTTCATGTCTTAGCAGAATGTTGAAGGAACTTTTTTTTACCAATCTGTAGAGCAGCCTTCAAAAACATTTGCTACCCAAAACATGTGATAAATGTTTTTATTACTTTACCAAAATGTTTCTATTCTCCAGCTTAATTTTGAAATTTCTGTAAATTCAGTGTTTCGCTAGAATAAAAAGTTAAAAAAAATTAAAATGTTAAAATTTCAAAAGTTTTATGTTTTAAATACTGTATATAAAGGTTCCTCAATGGTTTCAATTACCAAACATTTGAGCATACATGCCCATTTTTCGTTGCACGTGCGAGCTTTTTCAAAGAGTTTTTAAAACAATTAAAAAAAATAATTTCACGGATTTTTTCTATTTCCATCTTTATTTTTTCACTTTAAAAAAATTAAATTTTAAAGTGAAAAAGTTTCATTTATCCTGGCTTTTCTTCTCTTCGATGTTTGTTCTCTTATCTCCAATGCGGCGTTTCACCATCGATTTTTCCAAACCTGCGTCATTTCGCCAGCTGTCAAATGGTTGCCGACTTTTTCTCTATTTGCCCTCATCTTTAGCAATTTTCGCTTCAAAATTTTTTTAAAATCCTTGTTTACATTAAAAAAAAATTTAATTTGAGAATTGGTTTTAATTATTTTGATTTTGTTAAAAATCAGTAGAATATTTCAAGTCCTAGCAAAATTTTGATGGAACTTTTTTCAACAATATGTCAAGCCGCCTTCTTAAAAAAAGGGCTACCTTGAAATTTTTTAATAACCAATTAGAAAATATGCCGATGCCAAGAAAAAATGTGTCTCAGTTTCTTTTTCGGTGATTCACGATTTGTGATTTGTTAGCCTACATTTAGCTTTATCTTAAGTTCTTCCATTTTCTTCTACTCTGCCTAGTACCAAAATGGTTGTCATATTTTCTTCAATTCGTCCCTATTTGCAACAATCTCTTTTTAATACAATAATTTAATTTTTTTAAAACAAAATAATAATAATACACCGGTATTATATGAACATTTACCCTCAAATGATGTATATTTGAAACCATTGAGTGACCTAGCAAATTAAATCTTATGAAGATTGCAAGCAATCTTTTTGTTTACTAAAGTTTGTTTGCAGAAAGATCTGCCAGGATTCAATCAAATTAATCGCAAAAAAAAATCGAAACACACAACTGAGGCAAGTTTTAATGGCTCATGTATGCACATTTAGGCAAATACTTAAAAACGTTGCAGACAACAAAATTGACACACAACAAGTTATAATTGCAAAATTTCTTTGGTTAGAAGCCGGAATAATTAGTGCAAAAATGCATTTAAACAATGACAATATAATGTCAAAACACACAGTTGAATAAAGAAAAGGTCATTTGTGGAAATATTATAATACGTTTGTATACACTAGTGTAATTTAATGTTATATAAATTTACCTATTAAAGCTGGCCATTTAAAAATACAATCAATGAGTTTTAATAAGAAAGCTTGAACAACGTTGGAATTTTGAATACTGCAGTTTACTGAAAAATCAATAATAATTTAATTGTATTTTATTGTTTCAAAATCAGCCGAATGTTTTAGAACTATGAAAAATATTGAACGAATCCGTTTTCCACAGTCAGTGTAACAAGTTCAATTTCATACAATTTTCCTTATATCTGGAACCTTTTTATCTAAATAGAAAATATGTCGTTTCAAGAAAAATGAGTCTTCATTGCTTTTCCGTAGATTCATTTTAGTTTGCTCGCCTATCTTAGTTTTATCTTAAGCTCTTCCATTTCTTCCACCCTGCCTGGTCCAAAATGGTTGTCACCTTTTCCTCAATTCGTCCTCATCTACAACAATCTGTTTTTCAGAAGGTAATTTAAAAAAAAAAATTAATTAATTTCCCAATTTAGCTGACTTTCGTGGAGTTTTCCCGCTTTTCTCAATGTTCTCAAAGCTCAAAAGTGATATCAAAAACCATAAAAAGACAATTTCAACAAAAAGCGGAGGAAGCATTCGCCACTGAAAATGACGTCACCATTTTCACAAATTTTAAAGAGCTTATTTTAAAATCGCTTTGCCTGATTCTGGATGAATTTCCCGTCAAAATGGATTTTCGTTTAATTTCCTTCAAAGTGAGTTTGATTTTTAATTTTAAAAAATGTATTTAAGAGAATCTCAAGCAAAACTTGCGAGAAAATAATAAAGTTAATGGAAAATGGGAGAATTCGAACCAAGGAACTTTATTTTGACGATGAGATGGAAGAAATGACTCCTGAACTTTTCAATCAATTGTTGAAGGTGGATTTTTATAATTTTATTTGCCGTTGCGTACAACATTTTTGGGTCCACGCATTTTATTACAATAATTGATTTTTCTATAAATGTTGGATTTTTTCATACATCTATTTTTTTTTAGGTTTCACAAGTTGAGAAATTTTCTTCTTCACTTTTTCCAGATGATATCGATTGCCTCCGTCAACCTGAATTTCAAAAAGTGTGTTTAATTTTTATTTTTAATTGATTTTAAAAATCCCTATTTTCAGATTCCGAATATAAAAATGTACACGGAAGAACCCTTTTCATTCGATATCCTTCGAAGTTTAGAAGCTGTTGAATTACAATTGGACCCAGTTGATTTCAGTCCCCAGGACCTGAATTTCTTTTTGAAGGTATTATTTTAAACATAATTTTTTTTTAATATTTTAAGATAAAATGTTTAAAAAAATTCGAAATATTATTGAACATTTAATGTGAAATTTTCTTGAAAATGTGTGAACGATAATTGTATTTAATATGGCCTTTTTTTCAAAAGCACTTCAAAGTTTTAACGCGGCGTCAAAGTTTTCAAATTTATTTTTTCACCGATTGGAGCCTTGGCGCTGAAAAAAGTTTCACCGATGTTCCTGGTTTTATTTGTATAATCGGAAAAACGAAAAATTGCGTACTTTAAATTATTTTACATAGTTCGGTGATTGATTTTAAATTTAATGAACCGTAAATTTTAATAAGCGAAGATAATCTTGCAGAACATACTGAAATTTATTTTGTCATAACTTCGAAAACTAATTATAAAAATCGATATTTAAAAAAATGTATTTCACTAATTAATCTTTTTCAGCAATGGTCGACTGGCTCTCGAACCATCCGAAAAATTAACTTCATCTATGGAGGACGATCTTTGGAAATAGATGCAGATGAAGATATTTTCTCAGAAATTCCTTATGAAATCATTTGGTCGAGGGACTTTCATTCCAGAAGCAGATTCTCTGACAGGCCAATCGACAAATTTCTCCACTTGGAGTCAAAATATCGATGTTACGCTTTGAAATGCAAAGATGAACAACTTTTGGTGGAAATTAAGAGGCGGATTTTCATTGTAACGTCAGTAGCCGATCCTTTTCTTCACTTCGAAAACGGTATTCTTCCATGAAAATGAACTAATCTGTGTTTTTTATGAATAAAACTTGATTACATTGTAAAATTTACACACACGGTTTATATGACAAAGACAAAGACAATATGATGGTGTTTTGATTTTTTATTGTTGGAATTCTCAGACAGGCGGAAATTTTTAGGTTCATTCAGTATTTCTATTTCAGTACTTTATGATTTAACCCTTTTTCTAGCTTTACAATTTTCCGGATTTGAAAATTGATTTTAAAAATTTAATATCAGTAAAAGAATACGTGTCAAACCATTTGAATTTTTCAGTTATTTCCGATTTAATTTTAGAAAAAAACTTTAATTTTTGTAACTTGACTGTTTCTTCACACCAGCTTCATTTTGCTATTTTTGAAAATTCAGTGGACCTCGTGTTTTCTTTTGAGAGTAAATAAAAAAAACATTTTAACATATGTTTTTCTTTGTGTATAGTTTCAAATATCCCTCATTTAATTTGACAATCAAAGTAAAACATACACGTAAATTTAAAAAAAAAAACGTAAAAATTACCAGTTTCAGGGAAACCGCTTTTTGAAATTTTGTTTTCAAAACGTCATTCTTTTCTTTTGTGTCGTGAATTTTTTGGCTTCTAAAACTGACAACCCGAAAGAAAAGTAAAGAAAAAAGATTTAAATTTGCACTTTTTAGTTGTTTCCGATTTAAGTTTAAGAAACATGAATTTTAATTCTTCAAGTTACTTGAACCTTCACATTCACCATAAAATTAAATTAAAAATATACATTTCTCTATTTATATGTTTTTAATTGACTACTCAATAGTTTCAATTATCCATCATTTTAGGGGACATTTATAAGGAAGGCGTTAAGAAAAAATAAAGCTTACGGTACGTATAGGGAGTATAGTTATGTTACATTTTATTAAAATACTTGTTTACCAGATTAAAGTTATTTTAAAAAATTCAAAAAATCATTAAAAAATTAACATCTCTGAATCTTTGCAATTAGTTTAATAAAATTTGATTTTCCGCATCTCAAAAGAGAAAAAGTTTGGAAATCTTTGTACAGTTGTAGATGCCTATTCATTGTGATTGTTGTCTTTGGCTTTGAGAAATAGTTTTCAAAATTTAATAACAAAAAAGCACCCTTACAAATTATTTGCGCGATTCAGTTGTTTCCGCTTTTATTTATTCTTTAACAAGGAAAATGTTTTTTTACTCGAATGTTTCTACCCAACCGCTTATTTTCATCTTTTGTAACAGGCACTGCTTCGCCCTTTTTTCCTGGAAAATTTAATTAAAATGAACATTTCAATCTTCATAAATGTTTTAATTGTCAGACTACTCCAAAGTTTCAATTATCCATCATTTGGGGAGACATGCCCATTTTTCAGTGTAAGCGTGGTGCCTAAAATATGAAAATTAGATTTCGCAGTAAATTTTCGTTGTATTTAAGCTGCTTTAGCAAAAAGGCCCTTTTTACCCGTATTTATTAAAATAAATTTTTTAAAGTTAAAAAAATTATTGAAAATTGAAAATTTTTTTTCGTTTTCCGTCTTTGCAATTGTATTTAATAAATATTTGTTTTCCAAACTTCAAAAAAGCTAAAGAGAAAGTTTGGTTTTTGTGGCGGTCCCTCCGATATTTGTTCTCTTATCTTCATTGCGGCCTTTCACCATCGATTTTTCCAAACCAGCGCCATTTCGCCAGCCGTCAAATGGTGGTCGACTTTTCCTCCATTCGCCTTCATCTTCAGTCATTTATTCTGCAAAAAGTAAAACATTTCTTAAAATTATTTATAAAAAATTACATTTTAGTTTGATTTTCCGGACTTTTCTCGTTTTTCCCAATGCTCTCTTCATTCTCAAGCGATTTCTAAAAATTTGAAACGACTTCCACTGGAAATTAAAGAAGCCGTTTTTCAAAATCCAACCGGTTCCCTTGAAAATGGATTTTTCGAGGGAAAACTAACTTTGCAAATGCTCGATGAATTTCCAATCAAACTGATTCTGAATAAAATCAGAATTTATGTAAGTTTTTAATTTTGTAAAATTAAATTAAATTTAAGCATTTTTCAAATGAAACATGCAAGTCCTTAATTGATTTGATCGAAAGTGGGAATATCGCTTTTACTGAAGCCTATTTTTGTTGGATCAAGGAAGGATTGTCACCCGAACTTTTCAATCGATTATTGAACGTTTGTTTTATTAAAAATTGTTTTAAAAATTAAATTTAGATTTCAAAAGTCAAGATTCTTGAAGCTGGAAGACTTCACAGTGATTTTTGCTACTTTTGCCTGCCAGAACTCCAAAAAGTATGAGAAATTAAATTTTTTAAGGGAAAGTTTAATTTTTAAAATATTTTTTAGCTTTCTAAAATTGATCTTTTGACCCACGAACCCCTTTCTTTCGATTTTCTTCTGGCTTTGACAGCTTCCTCAATCGGCCTAAATTCCGTTGACTTCACTCCGCCACAGCTAAATCTCTTTTTAAAGGTAATTTAAATTCAAATTTAATTAAATTTAAAATTTTAGGAATGGCAGAATGGAACTCGAAATATCCGAGGTTTACAGTTCACGTTTGCTGAAGAAACACTGAAACGAAATGATAATAGAGTAATTTTCAATGGAATCAATAAGAAACAAACGGGGGAAAGAGACTTTGTCTTGAAACGAGGAGATGATCGGCTGAGTGCTTATATTAGAACAGTCCATCAGGATGTTATGTGCTCAATGTTCGTTGCGGGACTCATGGATCCTAAAGAGTAATTTTCTTTGTATTGATTCTAAATAAAGTTCGATTTTTTTGTTTTATATGGTTTAAATGTTTGAATAACTCTTTATTTACCTTAAACCTATTTAAATATGCTCCAATGCTAATGTAACGCGAGCGGTCGCGTTGTGTTGGCAGATGAGCTCATAGTGTAGTGAGATCAATGAGTAATTTTACTATTCAAAATAAATAAATTTTGACATGCTAAATTTCATTAAAGTGCATATTACCAAATGAGACTATTGACTGGTAGGAAAGAGGGGAATAAAGGGTTTGCGTTGAAACAGTCAAGTGACAAAAACAATTTTCTCCAAAAAACCTAAGCTGAAACAACTGAAAACTTGTTAAAATGTGTTCTTCATTATTAAATTTTCTAAGACAAAATTGCAAAGTGGGAAACGAAAAATACGTTGATTTTGTAAAATGTTGTTTAATGTTTAAAAAAAAAATTACTTTAATAAATGTAATTGGGAAACCGAGGATTTAATTTGGAAAAACGTGCTTGTAAGTAGTGATTTCCCTAATAATGTACCGTAAAATTTAATTTTTACTATTATGCTTTGATCTAGAGAAGCATACATTAAAGAAACTAAAACGACACATAAAAGCTGGGGTACTGAAACAGTCAAGTGACAAAATTTTTTTCACATTTTTGAAAAGCGAAAAACTGTAAACATAGGCAACAAAAATGTAAAATTAGAAAGCAGAAAGAATAATCTTTTGAAACTTTTATGTATTAAATTCAACGATAAATGAGTGAACTAAACGTTAACATTGATTATTCCTGCAAGCAATTTTTATGCCAATGAAATTGTGTTAAACTCGTATCCTATTTAAGTGATTCCAGTTAATTTATTCATTTTCCCTATCATTTTGAACCTGAACGTACTTTTCTTCAGGGGTGACCAGTTGTTCGCCGTTTCAAAGGGGGGGGGGTGCGGTTCAAACGGGGGGTGCGGTCGGGTGCTTAAATAAATAAAATATTATATTAAATAAAAAAAATTTCAGCATTTGTTTGTTTGACAACCCACGTTCACCGTACTGTTTCAGAGCGTTTCGGCAGATTTCGTGTTAAAGGACTGCAATTGAGATGGAGCGAGCTTTAAGAAGCTGCATTGGATTTGAGCCAAGTCGAAAGTTTGAAAAGCTCGTTCTCTGCGAATACGCATTTTTAGAAGTTGAAATTTGAAGGAAATACCCAATAAATATTGCAAAATGAGTGTTTGAAATTGTATTAAATTTCGTTGATTCTTTGAATTTTCCCACACCGACAAACCCTAAGCTTCGGTCGAATTTCATACAATTTCAAACACTCAATTTACATTATTTATCGAGTATTTCTTTTAAATTAGATCTCGTAAAATTGCGAATTCGCGGAGAACGAGGCTTCCAAAGTTGTTCGCCAGGCGAAGTTGCCCATTCTGACCCCCCAAGCGCGCTTTAATGCGAATGATAGTCCTTTAGTTCAAGGACTGAAAAACCCACGTTCCGTTGGAACACAAGAGTGATTTATAGTAAAATCAATTAGTAATTGTTGCAAAAAATATTGTTAGTGAGAAAAATATTTTAAAATAAATAAATAATTAACATGCCATATAGCTATTTTCTAACAGAAAGGCACTATTTTCTCAAAACATTTGAAGAAAAAATGAAACTCTGGGTCTATGTGATGCTCATTTCACTTTTTGGAAAAAACAATATGGTGCGAAAAAATTATGCACTTGTTTGAACAAAGAAAAAAGTCACATCAAACGACCTTTCCATAACAATTTCGGACAGTGCGCCGGGACACAAAGTTCCTACATATCCAGTTTTTTAAGTGTTTTGTTTATAAAAAGTAAAGAAAATATGACCGATTTAAAAAAAACACACAGCAAAAAAATTAAAACCGTATTATAGTGTTTTTTTCACACAAAAAAATAAAACTGTATAATAGTGTTTTCTTCGTTTCTCCTTTCTGCTACAGAATGGGTGAGTGGTTACTTTATGCATCGGTTTCAAAGGGGGGGGGTGCGGTCGCCGGTAGGCGACCGCGAACAAAATAATCACCCCTGCTTTTCTTCGATTGCTAAAAAGTTTTGTTTTTTACTTTGAGAATATTATAAAACATTCACATTAAAAACAAATAAAAATGTGACTTATTTATTTATTTGTTATTAATTTTATTTAACTGAACTACTTGCAATTAATTCAGTTATATACAATTATTAGCAAACAAATTAATAACAATGAAATGTGTGCGTGTGGAATACCCATTCTCTCCATACTACCAATACAATTGTTTTTGTTGTTTTGTTTTTAAGGGAGGTGTTTAAAAATCACGTGAATGTTTTTAAATTTTTACAAAGTTTTAAACAAAATGTTTTTAACAATTGAAGAACAAACTTTAGTTTCCAACACTTTCGATTATAGGCTAAGGATTTTGTGTAATCATTTTTCCTTTTTTAACCCGCTTGGTTTTTCGTAGTAAAAATTTCGCAATGTTTGCTTTGGAATCTCCGATTTCGCCCAGCACAATTGATTTCCCCAAACCGGCGCCATTTTTCAGCCGTTCAATGGCTGTCGATTTCTTTTCCCTTCGCCCTCACCTTCAGCAATTCGTTATTCAAAAGGTAAAATATTAATTTAATTTAATTTAATTTAAATTTAGCTTTCTTTCATCGATTTTTCTCACTTTTCCCAGTGTTCTCAGTTTTCCCAAAATGAATCAAAATGTCTGAAAAGGCACCTTCCTTGGGAAGTTGAAAGAGGAGCCGTCTCAGAAAATGAAGTCAAAATCTTCGCCCGCCGTTTTCACTGGGGAAAACTTCCTTTAAATTTTTTGGATGAATTTCCACTCAGAGTTAATGTAAAAGAAATTGTGATCCGCGTAAGTTTTGCTTTTTAAATGATAATTTAATAAAAAAAATTAATAATTTAATTTAAGAATCCTACAATTGAAGCATTGAACAAAATTATCGGAATGCTGGAAAGTGGCAAAATTAAAATAGTTTCAATTCATTTGAATTCTGGGAGGGAAGATGAACTATTTGAATTTCTCAATCAAATAGTCAAGGTTAATTTATCTACAAATACTGAAAACCCAATTTTTAGATTTCACAAATTGAGGAAATTTCTTTTGACGAGGTAGAAGACATTGTATTTATGCGGCTAATTGATTTTTCAAAGGTACGTTTAAAATTTTCAAAAAACTGAAAATTTTATATTTTTTAGATTTGTAAAATTAAAATAGATTCTAGTAAGTTTATTTCATTCAAACCTTTTCTGTCTATTCCTGCCAGCAAAATGCGAGTAAATTCAGTTGATTTCAATCCCTTTGAGATTAATGTGTTTTTAAAGGTTAATTTAATTTAATTTAAAAAAATAAAAAGTAATTTAGCAATGGAAAGAAGGCTCTCGAAGCATCCGTGAAATAGAACTCAAATTTGGCACAGAAGAGGATCAAGATGAACTGATTCTCCAAGGAATTCCTTATGAACTCATTTGGTCAAGGGAAATTCAATTAACCACACAAGAAGAAATTCTACAAAGAGCCCGTTGCTATTCATTGAAACATGGGAATGACCAACTTTTGGTTTTTATTGCATTTGATCAATTTATTGCTAAATTAGCTGACGATTCATTTGAAGAATGTATGAATTCTTTAATGACATACACCCGCGTTCTTGAACTATGTCATCTTAGATTTTTAAATGTTTTGTAATTTTTTTAAAAATTTTAGTTATTTTTTCTTTGCCCTTTCTTAAAATAAATATAATTTGAATATAATTGGTACGATGAGTGCTTTGAAACGTGGATACGAATTTAAATAAATTTAAATTTTTATGTTACCTCAATTTTTTTTAAACATCAGCCTTTTCTTTAAATAATTTAACCATTTTATAACATAATTAATAGTGAAAATTGAAATTTTGATGTCACAATGTAAAGTTAATGTTTCATTTCTATATGATTATGTTATCATAAGACCTAGCACAATGCGTCTCCATGTCCGAGTGATGAAAATTTAAATTCGAGTAAAATTCGGAATAATTTTTTTTCCAAATCTAGAAGATTTTAATTTTCTTTGCTTTACATTTATTTTTGTCAATAATGTTTTTTAAACTTGGGCTCAATTTTCAAAAATGGGAGTTTAATTTTTTCAGAAAAGTTCAGATATATAAACAAAAAAAATGATAAAAAAATTGTGTTTCTATTGCAGAAATATAATTTTTCACAACTTTAAAACTTTCAAAAAACCAAGTTTAATTTTATAAAACAGTCACACGACCATCTCGCATATTGTTGAAGAAGATTTCTCTAAAACTTTGGCATAGTTTTAAAACATTCAAAAGGTTTAGAAACCAAAAAAAATGATTTGATCCGTTGAAGTTAAACTAAATATGTATTTTTCAATACATATTTAGTTTAACTTAAAAGTTTAACTTGAACATTAAAATGTTATTTTAGATAAATTATTATTTTTGGGAGTCTGGAATGAAAACGATACCCAAATGCAGCTAAATATCTCTACCCCCCCTCTCTCTCTCTCTCTCTCTCTCTCTCTCTCTCTCTCTCAAACAACAACTGTCACACTTTTTTATTCATCTCCGTAAGATAACTAAATGTGTAACTCTTTTTATTCTCTCAAACTGCAGAGTAGCCTCCCGACTTCTGACCCGTGGAAGATTTCGTCTTCGCAGTGGATTTCTTTCCTTTGGACTCCTGACTCTTCGACCCCTTGCCCTTTGATTTCGATGCCTTGCTTTCGTTTTTCTTCGGCAGAAGAGAAGTCTTCTCATCTCCGGAAATTCCCTTCCTCTGCATGATAAATTTGACAGAAACCACGGCAGCTATCATTCCAACTACGATTAGGGCGCCGACCACAATGACGGCAATTCCAGCGGCTCCAAGCTCTGAAAACGTGTGTGTGTGTGTGTGTGTGTGTGTGTGTGTGTGTGTGTGTGTGTGTGTGTGTGTGTGTGTGTGTGTGTGTGTGTGTGCGTCTGTGCATGTGTCGTTGTGTATTAGAAAAATGAAAATTGATATTTTGATGTTACAAATGTGAAGTGAATGTTTTAATAATCTCTCATTATGGTCTGATAAAAAATTGCCCAATGGGTCGGTTTCTGAAGTTTCTTGGTTCTGAATAATCCCAATTAACGTCAATGAAACAAAGAACCGTGAATTAAAATTTAGAAAAAAATTATTTTTTAAAATTTTAGAAGATTTTTATAATTTGCTCGCTTAACATATAATTTACAACTTATTCAAAACTAAAATAAGCACTTGAGCACAGAATTTTTAAAAAAATGGGAAGATTTACCCCATAGCCATTTTTAAATTATTTGATAAACAAATTTTTAAAAATAAGTTGCTAAATAGCCAACGGAATAAATTTTTGTTGCATAGTTGAAACAGTGTGCGGCAAGAATTGATTACTACAGCGATTGTTAAAAAAGAAATTACAAATATTTGGCTAGGGTTTGAAACATTCAACACATTTTCGAAACAGAAAAAATTTAGTTTAGTGCATCATTAATTATTCATTTTTTGTGATTATGCAGCATAACATGATTTAAATTCAAACTAGTTTTTGATCAATCAAATAGACTTTTAAAAATAAGAAAAGTTAGTTTTTATAAGGATAAATGATGTTTTTTAAAGAAAACATTTTCTGTTGCAGCATACTTAGCCAACGGCCAAAATAAGAATCGCTTTGTGAGAAAACATCAAAGTAATGGGGAACTGAGAATTGTAGAAGTGTTTAGTGCAGTTGTGAAACAGTGCAGTGATGTGTACAATTTAAATTGGTTCAGAACTACAACATCAAATTTGATTTAGCCCGGAAAGATCAAGATTGCCCGGAAACATTGTTGAAGAAGGATTTTGTAAACATTCGGCATGGTAATGAAACATTCAACCAATTATAAACTTTTTTAAATCCAGTGAAATTTTTTTATTTCTTTGTTGTGATTTTGGAATTTCTATGATACTCAGTCAAATGCGAAACAAAATTAATAAAAGTTTTCAATATGGTTTTATCGATTCACTGAAAATGATTTGTATAACAAACACTTTGGCTTAGTCGTGGAACATTGACATAAAGTTCTACATATATTTATTTTTTGAAATTTGCTGAGCTATTACTTAAATTGAAACTATATTTGTAATGGAAAAAAATAAAAAATAAATTATGCTTTTTAGTTTAACTAGTTTGTGCATTTTGAAAATGATTTTCAGTTTAAAAAAGTGAAAATTCATATTTTGATGTCACAAATGAAGTAAATGTTTTAATACTTTTTTTATTAATTCCTGATAAAGCTCTCAACAATGAGACAGATGGTCTTCTTCCGAATTATCGCTGAAAAACATATTTATTGTCTGACCGTGAAATCTACATCGGAGAAATTGGATTTTTGGATTCGTTTTGTGAAGATTTCAATTTTCTGTACTTTACTATTATTTTTTTCAGTAAAAAGAATTAATAGCGTTGGCGCAGTTTTGAAAACTGGGTCTTCTTTTTTAGATTCTAGAAGATAAATTCACAAAACAAGTTTTCCTCAAAAACGTCAATGATTGTTTTTATTATTGTTTTTATTTATAAAACAGTCCTGCAATGTCATGCCGATTGTTGAAAAAGAATTCTCTAAAAGGTTGGCATAGTCCTAAAACATTCAAAAGATTTCGAAATGAAATTTTCCCTAAAATCATTCTTTAAAGTAAAAATAGATCTCAAATGGTAAAAAAAACTAGGAAATATTAATTTACAAAACTGACACTCGTTCCAACACTCACAATATTGTTGATTAAGATTTCACTAAAACTTTGGCATAGTTCTAAAACATTCCAAAGATTTTGAAACAGACAATTTATTATATTTATTTCCTTTAATTGTATATTGTAAATGTGTGGTAATTTTTATGATTGAATAACTAATAATCATAAATCTATTTTAATTTTTTTATTAAAGTATAAATATATATTTATTTATTTAAATTACAAAACAGTCGCATAGAAGACGAAATTTTGCCGAAAATGTTTTCTTTAAAACTTTGACATATTCCTAGAGCATTCATGAGCTTTTGAAACAAAAAAAAACAATTTTCCAAATAGTTCATTGAATTAAAACTACATATTTAATGTTACATAAATGTCTTTTTTGTTTTTTTAAACTAAAATTTAAAATATGAATGGAAATGGAAAACAACAAGCTTCTCAACTGTTGAAAAAGGATTTATCAAAACTTTGGCATTGTATTGAATTATTCAACTGCTTTTGAAACATGAATATTAAAATTAAAAAAGAGGCACTCCTCCTCGTCCTATTGTCGAATAATATTTCTCTAAAACTTTGCTATAGTCCTAAAACATTCGAATTGTTTTGAAACTGAGAATTCAATTTTATTTTTAAAACATTTGTTAATTGAATATATAATGTTCTAAATACAATTTTAGATAAGTTGTAAATTGTGTGTGTGTATGTGTGTGTATGTGTGTTAGTGTGTGTGTGTGTGTGTGTGTGTATGTGTGTATGTGTGTGTATGTGTGTTAGTGTGTGTGTGTGTGTGTATGTGTATGTGTGTGTATGTGTGTTAGTGTGTGTGTGTGTGTGTGTGTGTGTGTGTGTGTGTGTGTGTGTGTCTGCGTAACCAAACCAACCATCCTCCTCCCTCGCTCCCTTCTCCTCCGGATCCTCCTGATGATTTTCCATCGATCCAAACTTCGACTCCTTGTCCACAGAAAAGTAGCACTTGCTATTTCCTTCTTTACAATCCTCCCCAGTCACTTCCTTCAGTTTTTTCTCCAAAGAACGGGACAATTTGAGATCTGGATTCAGGGCAATCTCAACCGCCACTCTGGCTCTGGAGGTCACGACGGTCAAAGAAGGCAGTTCCAGCTCTTTCAGATCCTTGTTTCCAACGATTTCCATGGCCGGCTCTGAAAATGTAAAACCGTTGTAAAACATTGGAATTATTTTCCAAAACATTGTAGGCTCTAATTTAAACAAAAGCATTTTTGTTTTATTAAACTTAAAGACCTGTATTTTATTAAACAAAAAAAGGTTTACAATGATTGGCACAAATTAGCAGTTGTAACTTCAATGGTTTACAAATAGCACTAAAATTATGTTTTGCAGAATTAATCACTTGGTGTCACATATCATCCGGAACTATCAAAACTTTTTTTTAAATGAAAAAAATTTCAGTGCAATATTTCAAAAACATTTTAAAAGTGGGCCCCTTTTTTTTAATTTTTAGTGAGCGTATGAAAAGTATTATAAAAAAAATATTCTAAAAAAAGTGAAAAATAAAACAAAACGATTTTATTTATCGCACTGTTTCAATGGCTGTTAGTTAAACATTTGCCTTTTTTCAGGTTACTCCAGACAACAATATAAAAAATCCAAAATCGGTTACTTTTCTGTATTTCTACTGTATTCAATTTTTAATTTAATAACTGTCTTTATAGTTAAACACAATTTTATAAATTTTATAATTGTAAAACATAGTTTTTGCAAAAGTGGAGCACTAAAGGATTTTAAATTAATAAAACTATTTAATTTAAAATTGTATCATTAGTGAATGTTTATAAACCCAAAAGAAAAGTAATGAGGTTTTTTAATTAAATAAAAAAATGTGACTTTGTTTTTCATCGTGAAGTTTCAAATACTTAATTAAACATATGCTTTTTCTAAGTGTATTCTTTCTAAGGTTCGTTTTTCTGATTTTTATTCCGCTAAAAAACAAAGGAATGATTAAAAATAAAATTAACAAAGAAGTTCATTTTTTGATGCAGCATTTCAAAGTCTTTATCTTTATAAAGTAAAAATATTTGCAGGTAAGTTAGTTTTTTTTTAATTTTGAAAAAAAGTATTAATGTATTAATGTTTGGTCACCGAAATGTTTTACTGGCACAATTGATACTTTGCATTTTACGTCAGTCACTGGACCCGTCTCTCAAAAACACCGAAATCAGCACGGCTTCATTGTAATGAAAAGTTTACTTTGAATTCTCACCTGAAGGATCTTCACTTTCAATGGTCGTCAGTTTCAACAATCTGATTTCCGTGTATTTCTTCACTTTCCGGATGACCAATCGGCCGTGGATCTCCTTCACTTCCTCCAATTTCTTCTGTTTTTCTTTGTCAATTGTTCCATTCACAACCAGTGTCCCAATTACAGTATCACATTTCTTTCCCACTTCGAAGCCATTCCTGCATTCATCTGGATTTGAATTTTAACTAAATTAAAATTTTAAATCTTACTGCAAGTCTTGGTGTTATTTCCTCTGTTCACTGCTTCGCCCAGAGATCCGGTGAGATTTTTGCGAGAGCCGTAGGGAATACAGTAGTTTTCCGAAATGTCTGAAAGTAAAATTTAATTTGACACATCCGAACGCCAAAGTGAAGAATTCCTAATTTGAAAATGGAATAACCTCAAAACGAAACATGCCGATTATTGAATAAATGATATTTTTATTGTTTATTCAATAAATTGTTTTTTTTGTCTTTTCGTTTTATGACATTTTATGTCAATTTGAAAACTTAATTCATTTCTATGTTGCAAACTGTAAAGATCCTGTTTTGGTTCAGGACATTTTAATTTCTTTTTGGTCTTGTTCTTCAATTTAAACTTTACTATGTTTATTTTACATCATGTCCATTAAAATAGACTTAAATAATAAAGAAACATAGCGAGAGTGAAGATGAATTTGTTTGAAAAAAATAAAAATAAACTAACTAAAAACAAAAAGATTTAAAAAAATGATTCTATTACTGTTTCAGCCAAATTGTAAACAAAATTTTTTTTAAAAAATTGCGGGTAACAATTTGTCGCTACAAAGATTACAAAACAACTATAATGAAAAAATATTACGAGTTTATGAAATAAACGCTGGCTTAATAATGTCAGAAAAGTGGTAAAAGTAATTTTTAGTATTTTGTCTATTAGAAAAATTGTTTCCCAATTTTTGATGGTCATGTGACTGTTTTGACCAACGTTACATCAAATAATATTTTCACTATATTCACAGTCGTCCAAGTAATAATTATTGTACAAAAATTGAAAATTAAAAAATTTTTATGAACGAAGTTGAATGTTGCAAATTGAGCTTATTCTTAT
Source organism: Oscheius sp. G VE-2021 (assembly GCA_022343465.1). NCBI lineage: Eukaryota > Metazoa > Nematoda > Chromadorea > Rhabditida > Rhabditidae > Oscheius > Oscheius sp. G VE-2021. The sequence goes on from JAJQXH010000009.1 coordinate 1,888,297, forward strand.
ATTAAACAGCTTTATAACATTGCATCAGGGAAAAGCATTCTATTATTTAGAAAATCGAATTTCACGGAACTGGTCAACTAAATCAATTATTTTTCACTTTTCAGAGAAATTATCAAAAAGTAGAGAAAATTGATTTCCCAAAATTTTACTTATTATGTCACTGTTTCAAGCAAATTGCAAACCAAACGGAAAACTATACTGGGTATTCGGAGTACTAATGGAGGTGAAACTAAAATTGAAAACAAGAACGAAAAATGGGAAATAGAAACGCAGTGAATGTGATTGGTTCAATAACAAAATGAATGTTTCAGCAAAATGAGAAATCTTTTGATAAGCTTTTTCAACCTTCTGTACTTTGTAATTAGAGCAAATGTATTCTCATAACTTGGATTTTAATAAGTTAGTTTTTTAAACATTTTTTTACAGTTAAAACAAAAAGTGGAAATTGGAACTACAAAATTAATTCACTGTTTCATCGAACCGGTAAGGAAATTGCTGGCGGCCATTTTGGTTATGTTCCTCCTGTCAACAAATGTTTATAATGAATGCAAAAGGTTAGACTTTTTCAAATTGAACGATAAAAACAAACCAAGCATTATTCAATTTTTCATTACTTATATTTTGTAACCTTTATGTGTCAAAAAATGATTTGCACAAAATAACCTTTTGAATCGAAATAACATTTTTTGGTGAGATAATTGCATAGTGATAGAAAGGTTTCATTTATGAGCCAATAAACATATGATCAACTCTGTTTAGTGTGATCGTGGTCGTGCTGAACTGGAAATGTTTTCATACGAAATTGAAAAACATATGAAAATCGTAAAAATCCAATTTGAAAAATTAAAGATTTTTGAAGGGGTGTATAATAAATATCGGTAAAATACCGGAATAAATACATGCTTCGCAAGTAAAAACGTAAAATTAAAAAGTTGCACACATAAAATGAAGCAGAAAACCTTAGATTTTCTAAATTCAACATAATTTAAAATTTACAAAAAAAGCAATACTGGCATGTTTCATTTGCACGACCTTTTCAATGAGATTCAATGCATGAATCAATGGTTAGAGCAACTAAAGAAGTAAAATAAATATTAATAATCTAATACTCTTCTTATAATAAGATTATTAGATTATACACTTTTTGTTCATGCATGATCCAAAAATTATATTAATGTTTTACCAAAACGTAAAATTTCTGCCGATAAATTTAGCTTTAATTTGCCATCGTGGGCCAAAAAAAATTGATTTAAAAAAAACCAAACGTTTTTTTTTCATTTTTTCCAATAAGTCGCTTGTTTTACATTTCTTTCAAATTTTCGAGAATTAATTTTAACAATCTTTAGTAATTTTAATGTTTTAGTCAGTTTATCAAAAGCTTTTATTTGGCTGATTTTCAATTTTTCAAGAACTATTAAGTGAAATTATATAAATGTTTCAGTATGGTGGGAAAGAAAGTTTGATTTCTGTGTTTAACTCTGCAGTAGAACATCCATTGTTAGTTTAAAACAACGCCGAAAGAAACGCAGTGATAAAAAATCTTTAATTTAAATAAAGAAAAATCAACTTAAATGAAACTAAACACAAACACCATCAATGGCATGTTTCATTGGCACGACATTTCCCATGTGAATGTGCATGGATCAGTTTCGTTTGGCAGGTAAAGGAGTTTAGCAATAAAGTAAATATTAATAGTCTAACACTGTTCTTATAGACGTTTCTTTATCATGCATTTTGCAAAAATTATATGTTTTACCAAAATGTAAAATTTCTCCAGATAATTTTAGTTTTAATTTGCGATCGTGGTCCAATGCAACTGTCCAGTAAATGAAATTATGCCCATTCGGTGTTTTAACAAAATTAAAAACCAATTTTCAAAATCACTTCATCGAAAATTTTTTAAAAATATTGTCATATTGTTCCAATTTAAGTCAGTTCCAACAAGTCAGTTCCAGTCAGCAAAGACAATTTTAGAAAGTTATTTTTCACTTTGTCTGTCAGATTTGCCTTTTTTTATTTTTCTATTTGAACGGCAGTTTTAAATAATGTCAATGTTTCATTATTTTTTTTTGCGAAATTAAGTTTAAGTTTTGATTCTCACTATTGCGGTGGGGTAACGTTTTTGTTTGAAAATGAAAAATCAATTTTTTTAAACCTACCAATGCCCGCTCCATTCTCCTCCCTTTGGCACTTCTCCACTTGCATGTACTTGATCTTCTTCAGGAAATCGTAATTCTTCAGTTTCGTGTTTTTCTTAATCAGACACCCCGTGATTTCCCTGATGTCATCCGTCACTTCCTGTGTGTGTTCGTTCAGAAGCAAATCTCCGATGATTTTCGTGCAATTCTTCACTACAACTGCAGGACCGTCAAAGATACAAACTATAAATTTTCTATTTTTGAAGAAAAAACGAAATTACCTCCACTCGGAGGATCCTCCACGTTGAAAACTCGGGTTCGATTGACTCCAAAGGTAATTTTGATGTCCGATGCGTGCTGGTAGTCAATCTGGAAATTAAGAAATTTAAATTGATTTTTTTAAATTTCAAATTAAAAAATAAATAGTTGATTTTGCAAATCCCACTTTAAAAAGCCCATTTCACCTTTTTGTTTTAATGAAACTTGAAACAATTCGCAAATTGCGCGTCGTTCTAAATCAAACTTATGCTATCGGTAAAAGCTAATTAGAGCATTATAATTGAACAAATAATTTTTGCCATATGCGGGTTCCAATTAGTGATGTGTACAAAACACAACGAAAACATGGAGCTGAAACATTGAACAAACGTAAATCTAACGTGATATCTGACAATTTTTAAAAAAATGTTTATTTTTTCTTTTTTTTCTTTTTTTTAAAGAAAAGTATAACAATTTTAAATTTTTAAAGAAAAGTATAACAATTTATAACAAAACAAGTTGTAGGAAAAGTGAACTAATCTCAGGTAATGGAAAAATTGAAGAAGAAGGAAAACCCAAGATATTTTTTAACGAAAAATTGCTCGTTGCGAATTCACCCGAAAACAAATGTAAATATTGGTATTTAATTGTAACATTTAAACAAATATAAACAAAAATTTGAAAACAAATCCGTTTGATAAAAATTCCTATAATAAATTTTACATTTTGAATAAAAAGAAAGATTCAGAATAATTCTTCCAATACTAGCAAAAGTAATTAGCCTTCGCTGATTTCAGTTTATTTTTACTATTTTACATTTTGTTTATAATGTAATTAGTTTTTGTACATTTGAATATTGCCTGTTCAGAATTTGAATCATGTCGTTTGGCGAATGTTTCACGTTGACAGGAAATTAATGTTTTTAATGTGGATTAATTGGTATTCTCAGCGAACAGCGAATAATTTATTCAACATTTTCAGAGTAGAATCGAAAGTGAACCTTTTTTGAAGTGAAATTTCTCCTGTTTTAGCTACAAAAAAGAATAATCTGTTAAAATTATCAGATTAAAAAATGAAAATAAGAAAAAAATAGTAATTTCAAAACATAATTCATGGAATTTTAACATGCACGATTTCAACTTCGCAATTGTTGAGATAATAACACCTTAATTATTTGAAACATCGAAGCAAAATTGTACCGAAGATTTTTAATTAAATTCGTTTTTGTTTTACTTATAAAACTTATTTTTCGTGCGCATCACACCAACCCAGCGCTGACTGACTAATTACACATTACTTATATGTTAATGAAACATTCAAATAAAGAACTTCTTTACCCCAAGACACCAATGTTTATATTAAAGTATATAATAAAAAACTACATTATGTCTTTTAAAAAAACAAATTAGTGTGTTTTGCTGACCAGAATTCTGGTTTGAATAAGTTAAGATAATCAGTTTGTTTTTACGGAACTTTTTACATGTTTTTGAGCCATTGACATATTTTGTGGTTTAAAAGTATTGAACACATCGATAGTTGAAAAAAAGAATGTTACAAATGTAGGATGGAAATAGTGGAGTGGGGCTGCAAACGCGATAAATTAGATTTATTAGCAGATTTATTAAGTTTGAACCAACTGGTGCTGTCAATGCAATGTTTGCGAATTCACATGCAGAAATAATAAAATAGGAAAAACATTGAAACAAATTTAACGAAAATTATTGACATTTAATTTTTTTGACTTTTGATTTGATGACTTTAAATCAATGTGTACTATTCGAAATACCGTAACCCATTTTTCCACGTCATAAAAACAAAAAACCAACCGGGTTTAATCCTTTGACAGAAATATTCTTGACCTGCGATTCAATTTTGATCTCCTTCAACACAGTGTAATTGAAAGTTTTGATTACATTTGTCAAATTCAGGGCGACTTCTGAAAAATCATTTTAATTTTTAAAAATTTAAATTTCTCACTTCTGGGAACCACAATTTTCTTCAAATTTCTGAAAGTTTCCTCGAATGTCTTCTCAGTGCAATTGTAAACAATTCGACCTCTCACTTCTTCCACATAATACATAGATCTATTTCCTTTTGCTGAAAGTCCAATTTTAAAATTAAATTTAAATGTTTTTACAGCAAGGATGTTTAAAAATCAGGTCTCCTTCGACTATGTTGCATTCATTTCCAGGCGCCAGGTCGTCTTTCTCTACTTCTTTTCCAGTCGAGTCTTGTACTTTGTATTTTTCACTTTTACATACGATAGCTGAATTTTGGAATTTTTAATTTAAAAAAATTAAATATTAAACTTACGGCATTGTTCTCGATTTTCAGTATCCCGATTGCCAGAAATATTAAGATTGGTGAATTCTTGTAGAAGAGATTTCGTCTTCTTTCGAGAAATACACAATTCCTTGTTTCCGACAATTACTAAAAGTAGGAATTAAATTTTTTAAATAAATTTTTTACTCAACTTTTTATTGAAATTTTTTCATGTTTCATTATTTTGCTAATGTATTCTCATTTTGTTATATTTGATGCGTCTTTCTTTCCTAACTCCATAAAATTGAATATTCGATTAAATTTAGAATAATTTTTATCTAATTAGACTCTTTATTTTAATTTTATAAATAAATTTATAAATAATTATAATTTAATTATGTATGATAGATATATTTACTGCCCGAACCAAATAAAATATATTTATCATCGTTTTATTTGTTGCTACGCTGACAAAATATTTTTGCAATTAATTTTTCAAATGTTTCACTATTCTATTGATTGTTTTACTATAAACTTTCAACTAATCGTTTTGGTGACCAAAAAAATGTTCGAATTTTGCGTTTAAACAATTTTCAACTATTTTAAAATATTTGTTTGCCTAGTTATATATCACAAATAGTGTCACAAAGCTGTTTTATTAAAAATAATGAAACAAACAATATTTTTCTTTTTTTATTAAAAAACTAATTTAACTTTTTTTAAATCTTGTTATATTTTTAAATAGACCTTCGACACTTATTTTCAATAGATTATTTTACTATTTTCAAAAAAGGAAAATAAATCGTTTGGTTTCTGTTCTAATCTCGATTTTTTAAAATTTCCAATCTTGTTGTTTCATCCAATTCATGTTTCATTCAATTAATTAAGTTTTCGTCCTGATCCAACAAACATTCCAGTTGTTGTCGAGCCTGTACACATAAATTTATTTTTACACCTAGTCTGCCCGTTGTTTACAACAAAATTTAGACTATTTTTTTCTAAAGCTTTTCAAAAAAAACTGAAACTTTTCAAAAAGTTGAAAATAATAAATGAAACTCATAGTGTTTGCATTGCCCGTTCCAGCTTTCTTCCTTCACATTTATGTCCTCGATCGATTTGATATTTGTGTTTTCTATTTTCAGACAAGCTTCCATTTTGATGGGGTTTTCAGGCGGGGATCCTTGGACATCTTTAGCCAAAACGAGGTCACTGCTCAATTTTTCACATTTTTCCAGGATAGCCCAATTCGAGATTGGCTTCGATTCATGGCAAGCTGAAAATCAAATTGTTTGTTTGAATAAACCTATAAAACTTATTTAAACTTTTAAAAAATTAGTTTAAGTATTTTAGAAAACAGTTAAACAATAAAAAGGGGAAAAAATTTAAAACATTATGAGAAAAGTTTCACAAATTTCTTAATTATTCACGATTTACATATTTTTTGTAATTTTTAAAGCAGAAGCTGTTAATTTAAATAAAAATCTAAAATGTATTTATTCACATTTTTATTTTCTTATTTTAAACCTTAAAATGAAAATAGTTATAAAAACATTAAAATGAAAAAAACATCATTTGGACAGAAAAGTACTTTTTTGAAATTATGAACGTTTCGGAATGTTTCACTATTTTATTTAGTTCTCACGATTATTGGTGCAACTGATATGTCCCTGTTTAGGTGAAATGATTTATAGGAAAAAGTACTTATTTTTCTTAATTTTTATGACTTAAACTGATTAATTTAAATAAAATAATGCAAATGGAATATTTTTTTCACATTTTTAATTGTGAATTTTTATTGTCTTACATGCTTCATTCTATTGATAACGATAACGACTTAGAATTCTTCTCAATAAAAAATTACTAAAAAAATACAAAAAAGGTATTTACTTTTTAATGATTTTAAGTGGGCGTAAGAGCATTTAAAATTTTAAAAACTGAATTTAGCACTTGTCAAATACCAAACTTACCGTATTCAATATTGATCCCCTGTTTGCTGTTCTCCAAAATTTTCTTCAGTTCATCGGAAAAACGGAAGCCGTCGTTTTTCTTAATGTAGACATCCACGTATGTGTTCATATTGGTCAGATTAGTCAATTTTGACATTGAAAGCGTTTTGAGGCCGGTTGTGTTTTTAATAGAAAAGGCTATCACTAAAAAACTTATTTTTAAATTTTTTGGAAAAAAAACCTGAGTTTCCGCAATTTCCACAATTGAGTTCTTTAAGTTCCTGAAAATCGATTGTGTTCACGGTGGTCCCTTGAATTGAAATGAATCCATCCACTTTCTTCACTCTTTTGATGACAGAGGTTAGATTGCTGAACTCTGGAAGTGAGTGTGTGTGTGTGTGTGTGTGTGTGTGTGTGTGTGCGTGTGTGCGTGTGTGTGTGCGTGCGTGCGTGTGTGTGTGTGTGTTTGTGTGACTGTGTGCACGTGTTCAACTCACCATCATCATTCCCAATTTGAATATCTCCATAAATCTCACAGTAACTATTCGCTTCAGCAAATTCCTCTTTCGTACATTTCAAAGCTGAAGTTTTTTTCACTTTTTAAATTAAAAATCAATATCTCACGGCAGTTTTTGAGATAATGAGTGAAATCAGGCTCCTGTCGGGCATTCTTCTTAATTTCTCTCATTTGGGGCCAAAGAAGGCACATTTTGTTGTTTCCTTTGAAAACTTTCCAGCATTTGACTGTTTCGTTGAAAACATTCAAATCACTTAATTGAGAATCTTCCAAAGTGATGCATCCATCGATTGATTGAAGTTTAGTCGAAGTGGATCCTACTGTATTTTTGAATACGGTATCTCCTTTGAGGGAGGTACAGTAATCCAGTTGGGAGAGGTCGGTTACGGTATCTCCTTTGAAGTTGCATTCTGAAAAGAGAGAGAATTAGAGAAAGACAGACGCCGAGTAACCAACCGTACTCAAATTTTCTAATAGTTTTAGCATCCTTTAAAACCTTCGCGTGACTTTTTTCCATAATTGAATCCAAAATTGAAATTCCCTTCTCTCCAACGGAAAGAACCCTCAAATCGTGATTTGGGGAAAATGCCAAGTCCGGATTTTTGCATCCAGTAATTAAAATAGCAGAATCTAAAATTTACAAAGTTTTTTTTTAATTTTAAAAATTAATTTAAAAATTACCATTTTTGTGTTCCCAGTTGTAGACTATTTTCAATTTGCCGAGGTCGTATCTCTTCAATTCAACTCCAGAAATGGTAAGTTTTCCGAAAATCATTTCGACGTCCTCAAATCCATCGTGTTCTGAAACATTCATTTGTAAAATTTAATTTTAATTTTTAAATTTAGTTTTTAATAAACTTACTAGTGGTTTGATTTATGTAGACGTCTCCGCTGACGACTTTGCAATGTTTGTTTTTGATCTCAGACGGTTTGCAGGCTCTTTCTGAAATAGAAATATTTTTTGACTCAGTTTTGAATATATTGAAGTAAATCAATTAGTTTTTGAATTTATCGTTTTACTTTTGTGAAATGGAGATGAATGTAGTGACGAAAAGTATGCGGACAAAGTTTGGAATTTATATGAAACAATCAAGTGAATGAAAATTTGCGCTCTTTTAGTTTTCATTTAATTGCCCACATAAAATGGTCATTGCCATTTTTCTTACCGTTTTTCGTTAAGACTTCACTTTTCCATCAACTACAAATTCAGTGGATAAGATCCTATTCACTTATTTTGATATTTTGGTAAAACATTCAAATAATTCAAAAATTTAAAAAAACGCTATTTTTTTTTCTCTTAATTTTTTAAATTTCATTTCTACCGATTTTCAAACAATTGAAACAATAAATTATTTAAACGTTTCTTTAAGATTGAACCGAAAAAAAATGGATAATGCTAAAAAAAACAAGATGCAAATTTTCAAATATTTTGGCAAAAAGTAATTTACAGCTCAATGATTGATACGTAGTTTTATTTTGAAAAAAAAAGAAAAATAGTGGAAATTCAAAGACAAAAATGTAAAAAAAAATAAATTATTTTGAAAAAAAAATAGTGGAAATTCAATGACAAAAATGTAAAAAAAAAAATTTGATTTTCATTTCATGAAGAACCCTTGTACGCTTTTTTTTTACGATTTCGACTTGCATGATAATCAATACAAAAAAGCGTTTTAGACTCAAACACCTAAGTTTTTTTTTAAATTTATAATTTTTTGAAGAACTGAAACCATCGCTGGAACAACTTAATTTGGCGTATATTTAAAATATTCAATTATGTTTTTGTGAAAAAAAAATAACGGCATGATTGTGTCGCTTTGAGTCAAGAAGATTTTCATATATTGTGAAATTCACTTTTGAAATCAGTCGCTCGAATACCTTTTTATTGTTTTAAACACTTTTTATTTAAATTCCGCAAATAATACTATTTTGTGGTTCATTTTTATCATTTTTCTTTCACTTCTATGCAGTTTAACACTAACTGTATGACGAACGGTGGAGTGGAGCTACAAAAAAAATGCAAGAATAAGCTTAAAATGTGTGCGAAATAAGTTTGTAAATCTAAAATCTCAATTTAAAATTTGTCATACAGGATAAACATGTTGTAAGTAATGTTTGATTCATATTTAATTCGACGATGCTCTACGCAATTAACTTTTTAAAAATAGACAACGCCGGTGATCCACTAAAATATTTATAAAGTAAAAACTTGATAAATGAGTGAAACACAAACATAATTTTGCAAAGAGAAGCGACTTTTAAGGCATTAAAAAAAATAATTTAAAAAATTTTGAATGGCAGAACACTTCCGTTCATGCGCGTCAAACCATTTTAAGAAAAATACTCACGAGCATTGTTCGAGATAGGAATCGGTTTTGTCTGAGCTCCATCTTTATAAACCAGGCTCTTCTTCTCCTCATCCGAAATCCACAGCATTTGATTGTCCTTGATCTCCGATATATCGGTTCCTTCGCATTTTTCATTGACTGGTTCTTCCAGATTGAGGAAGGAGAGAGTGGTCAGCTGGGAATTTAAAATTCTGAGGCATCCACTGATTTTTGTGATGTTCGTTCCCGAATTAACCACTTCATCGCCCGAATTCTCAATTTTGAGATCACTTTTCACAGATTTACAGTCAAAAAGCTCCTGGGAATTGGCTCCAACGGGTTGGGGAATGACGCATTCTGAAAGGGAAATTTGAGTCTCTCTCTCTCTCTCTCTCTTTCTCTCTCTCTCTAACCTCCATTCTCCTGAATGTACTGTTTCTGCCGTTCCTTCGCATTAGCCCGAATTATCTCCAAAGCTCCAGATGAAAGATACTTGTTTCCAGAAACATCCACCTCTTCTGTCGGATTAGAAACCGAAGGATCCAGAGTTATGAAAGTGACTTCTGCCATTTCCTTCAACTTTTTGTTGTTTTGAAGTTTCATGGAATAATTAGCTGAAATCAATCGATAAAACAGTACAGTAAGCTGCTCACCGGAGATCCGAATCCTGCAATTGATTTTTTCAATGGAGCTGCTGATGATTTCAAGATTGGTGTTGACAATGATCTGGAAAGAGGTAAATTATCCATTTTTATCATTCCGAACGAGAGAGAAAGAGGGAAGAGAGAGAGAGAGAGAGAGAGAGAAAGAGAGGGTCTGTGTGAGTGAGTGAGTGAGTGAGAAACCCACCAATTTGTCCCTATTGCAAATTTCATCCATATCAGTTTGAGAAAATGATCCCAAAGCAAAATGACTCCCATCCGTTGAAGTAATATTCCATTGGACATTGTCGTAGTCGTTCCAGAAACCACAACTTCTCAACTGCGACTGGATTTGATTTGAAGGGCCTTTGATTTCACCTGAAATGATAGATTCTAGGTTATTAAAGTAGACAACTTACATGATTTGGTGGTGATGACTGGGGAAGCTAAGCCATGGGACAATAAGACGAGACACAAAAGGTAAAACTCTCTGAAAATAAGCAGTTAGGAAATTTGGGAAACGAGTGGATCCGACCGCTCGGTGAGCGAAGAGAGAGAGGATATGAGGAAGGTGGGAGGGAAATTAGCTTAGGCAAATAAGGGTTAGATGGATATGCAAAGTGGGAGATGCAGAGAAAAGGGAGGAATTAAAAAGAGCACTAAAACATACAACTTAGTCTAAAATTAGTAAATATATGTTTACATAAAATGAACGCAAGCAACTTTTAAATGAAAATATAATAAAAATTTCTTATCATTAATGAAAATTATGTTTAAAAAATAACGGAAAAATAGTGGCGATATTCATTTTCATATAACTTTTACGAAACTAAGAGCAAGTAGAAGAAGACCGAGCTTGATAAATTGTGTACAGATTGGAACATTAAAAGATGAGTTTATGTTTGAAATATAGTTTTTATAATTTAAAATTAATAAAGTATACATTTAGTTTAACTAGCTGGTTTAAAGTGACTATTTGAAGAAAAAAATAGGTTTTTTTTTTTAGAAAACCATTTTTCCCAGTTTTTCATTATTAAAGACGTCATTTTGTAATAAAATCAATGCCAAATTTATTTGAAAACAATAAAAAACATATTTCAACACATCTTGCAATCTTATCTTTCTTATCACTTCGATTCCCTTTTCCTCCCAGCTGGTCGCAATGCCGATCGAATTTTCAACCCTTCCTTCCCACATTATATTCCAAATTCTCGGAAAAGTAAGTTTTTTTTAAATAATAAGTAAACTTTATTTTCTAGACAACCTTCCCGGACTATGTTCACTTTTCCAAAACATGCCGTATCGCCGAAAAGATGTCCTCATTCATCAACCACCGCCTGCCCATGGAAATTGAACACTTGACGATTACTGATGTAAAAATAACTTTTCCTTTATTTTTGTGTGAAAATCTTCAGACAGGGGTTTATTTGTCTTCAAATGAATGGGAAATGGAGGTTAGAACAAAACTGTTGGAGAAACCGGTTCAATTTGTAATCCGGAGAATTTTAATTGAGGTATTTTTGTAATTTTAAAGTTTTACAAAAAAAGAATTTAGGATTCTCTGACTGATTTAATGTGTGAACGATTGATTGAAATCTTTAAGAAGCGAAATATAACTGCTAAAAATTCAAGAATCTATGTTAGGGGACAGGCACAGACTTGTACTCCGGAAAATTTCAGTGATTTTCTTTTGGTAAAAATAATTTTTAAGTTAAAAAAATGGTTGATTTTCAGGCTGTGAATGGGTATAGGTTATTTGAATACTTTCCTACCTTCACTAATTCTTATTACAGTACTCCTGAATATCAAAAGGTAATTTTTAGTCTCACGCACACACGAGCACACTCACTCACTTACTCACTTTCAGCTGCAAGACATCAGGTCCGTTTCTCACATTCAAAACAATGACCTCCTCGGTTTGGAAGCCCCTTGGATGACTTTAGATCGAAATGCAGAAGACATCGACGCACTTGGCCTCAACCTTTTCCTCAAGGTTTTTTAAAACTTCAATTTAAACATTTTGGTTTTTCAGCAATGGCAAGCACGAAAACGAGAAATTAAAATCTGTCACATTGAAACATTCATAAAAGACACGGAAGATTCAATTCTTCTAGAAGGACTTTCCTACAAGCTTCTGTGGCCTCGAAAAGAAAAAAAGAAGATCAAGAAGAAGACGACAGATGAAGAAGGATTTCATGACAAAGAATTGGATAAATATGAAGAATTCAAAGAGAGAAATAGCAGATTCTATCGAATTTCTGAAAGAGATAGGAAGATTTACATCGAGGTCAATGATGAGCATGTCTCTATTCGGGAATCTATGTAAATTTTGTAAGTCTCGGAAGAAATAAAAATAACAGTATTGTATTCTTGTAGAAACATGCAAATAGTCACTAAAGAAAAATAATGATAACTAAAAATAAAGATAACTAAAAATAAAGATACCAATATTCGCTAAATGTATTTTGCAAAAAATATTAATGTTTTTAAAAAAAATTACGTATCGTATTCTTCCTTTCGTTTTATTTGTGTTGGGCGGCCGTGTGCCTTTGCCGGCGGTGTTGTGTTGCCGGGCTGGTTGGAGCCGGCCGGGGTCGGTCCCACTCCGCATGGGCCGCGGTGCGACTGTGCCACTGCACCACCGTGGCGCTGCCTACGGCGCCTTAGTGTTGGCTTATGACTATGCGCTGCCGCAGCCGCAGGGTTCGAATGAGTTATAAGACTGACGCCCGCGCCCTCTCTAGTTTGCCTGCCTACCCAATTATGAAGTGAGGAAACCACCTTCCCCCAAAGATAGAAACAATTTCAATGAGACCTAAGGCCTATTTCCCGATTAAGGTCTACTAGAGTTTACTAGAAAACCAAAGACGACAAAATCAGCAGAAGCATCGAAAAGAAGATCACCAGAAGAAGCACAAAGTATGGAAAAGGCAAACACAAAACAAGATTCACAAATCGCACAATTCAATGAACTTGGATTCACTCGAAGCCTCTAGAGACTTTTAGAGTTAGAATTGACTCTATCTAGTAGTTGTGTCTTCTTCTTAATCTCCGGAATCCTTGGACTTTCCATCAGAATCCTTCGATTTCGGCTTCTGCGCCTCCGACTTCTTCGAGTGCTTTTGGCTCTTCTGGCTCTGATGGCTCTTCTTGGACCTTCCGCTCTTCTTACTCTGAACCTTCAATTACAACTATCCCATCCCAATTCACACCTGATCTCCTTCCTTCGGAGGAGAGGGCTCTACCAACTCCACATCCGATCCCATTTGCCTCACGAAATTGAGATTCTTGTCGAAGACGATCTCTTTCAGAGAGTGAGACTTCTCCTCCTCCAGCGCGTGCTTCTGAACCCCAATTAGTCCCTTAACTGTCTGTTTCAAACTCACAATGGGTCCTTTGGGCCCGGAGTCCACGGTAAGCGGTCCCAAAAACGTGAAATCCTTTTTCGTGACTTTTCCAGCCGGATGTTGCTGCGGAGGCAGATTCTTTTTCTTCTTGGCAGGAGGGGGCGGAGGAGCCATCTCGGGCGGCGGGGGCTTCGAAGCCTCCATCATATCCTTCAGCTCCTCTGAACATCAGAATTACTCAAATAAGAAAGAAAGGTCCTACTTTTCGCCTGAGCTTCGAGGTCTTTCGCTTGTTTTGCCTTGGTCCTCCTTCTCTTCAAAAGAACCGCAGCAACAGCGATTCCACAGAGGACGATCACCACTGCTATGACGACATAAACCCAGACCCTGAAGATTCAGAGTCTTGGGCTTCAGAATAAAAGACTTACAGTCCGGAGACTCCCTCCTCTGAATTTTCATCAGACGATGAGCCAGAAGAGGCACCCCTCCTCTCCCCTGGTGGCTTGGTCTCGTCCGTCTCCTCGTCGTCCTCAGGAGTCTTGGTCCTTGTCCTTGGCCTGACCTTCCTTGTGGGCACAGTTATTGTAGGCTTGGTCGTAGGAATAGTGATAGATGGAGGCGCAGTCCTTGACGAGCTTGGAGGCTTTGCCGTTGGAGGCTCCCGTGCAGGAATGACAATTGGAACTGGAGTAGTCTTCGGAACTGAATCACATGTTTCAATGAACCTTTGATCCCTTACTGGTCACAGTGGTAGTAGTGCTGCTTGTGATCGTTGATGAAGTAATTGGCATTGGTTGTAGGTCTCCGATAGGCATGAAAGCCCACGTCACATCTAAACTGATTGTAATTGGTTATGGATAAAACTCACTGGGTACTGAGATTTTAGCATGGAACTCAATATGAAAAATGTGCTTGGTAACCTGAGGGTTGATTGGGCATTCTCTTTCACTTTTGATACTCGCGCAATTGTTGCATATACTCTCTCGCTGATCACAGAAAATGCACAAATGCTTCTTTTCCTGCTTGTTTTGTTCGAGACAGTTCCGTGCACAGAGTGAAGTTGTAAACTTTGCGTTCTTTGTTTGACAGAGATTATACACCCAGACAAAGTCGTCCTTGTCTGATTTTGTATACTTTCCTTTCCTATACTCCTCTGGTTTCACTAAACGAATTATAACATTAGATAGGAAAGCCAACTTACGGGGTACTTTAAGAGAGCTGTAGTAGTTAACCTGTCGAAAATAATCGAAGGAATCCACGTGGTTGAACCAGTAGAATGGACAATCGGGTTTACTCGCATTGGGGTCGCAGTTTTCCTTGTCGCATGTAATATTCTCGTTTGCACAAAAGTTGCACAATCTCCTATATCCAGCTTTGTCGTCTTTTGAAAACTTTACTCCTTCCATGGTTCCGTGGCAGTTCATTCTACACAGCGTCCGTCGAAATCCCGCTAAGTTGTCAGAGCATAGTGTGTAAGTTTTGTCAACAGCGGTAGTTCCAGCGGAGAAGAGTGGCCAATCCTTGGTTGCGATTTCCTCCCAGATTTGAATTTCACTATCCTTTGGTTTATATGTTTCCTTCGGAGTCGAAGAATCTTTCATAACTGAAAAGACATTACATTTGAAATCAACGTTAACTTACTTGGTACAAAGTCTGTTCGTTTGAATTCGATCCGTGTTTTATCCTTTTGTTGGCCAAAGACTGAAATTTCACATTTCTTTCCGGTATTACATTTGTTGCAAATTGCCGTCGTATTACAGAAGAAACACAGTGGCGTATTTGTATCCTTGTGCTCTGTATGACAGTTCAGAGAGCACATGACCTCTTTGAATGATGTGTATACGGTATTGTTGCATAGGTCTTTCACAGTTGCGTAGTCATTTTCTCTGTTGACGTGGCGTCCTCGTCGATAACGCAGAATATCTGGACGATACTTCGGTGGTGGTGTTGGAGGAGCTTTAGTCGTCCCAGAATTCTTTCCATGTTTGTCGCGTTTAATCCTCCAGCTATCTTGTCCCCTGTGTCCGTGGGTGTCGTATATTCCCTGGTCTTCTTGTCTGACGATGGGCAGCGACTGGCACAGGAGGCCGAAGAGGAGCAGAAGGAAGGGCAGGAGGAGAGACCGCTTCATCCGGAGACTGGCCAAGGAATGAGGGAGCAGGGGAGGGCGGAAGGAGGGTTGATTAGCAAAGCTATGCTAATGAAGGAGGTCAGGGGAAATGCATTCTAGAAATTCCATGACGAATATTCTAATTATTCCAATGAAAGGCTGATGTTATATTGGCAAACAGGGCTAAATAAGCCGATTTTATTAATGTATCTACAGAATATAAACCATAATCTTGCTTTTTTGAAGAAAAGGGTCCTAACTAAAAGAAACTGCTTTGAAATAAGCCAAACATCAAAATTTCAATTAAAAACCAACGATATATACACAAAAACGGTCGTTGCGAATGTCATTATTTGAATTTAGATTCGCAGGAGAATTACGGTAGAGACATTTTATGTTTATACCAAGAATTGATGCCACCTCATTTATTCTTTTAAATCGATTATTTCTCTTGTTATTTTTGTTATTTGTATTGTTTGTGTTGTTAAAATGTTAAAGTATGTAAATTATTGTTATTTTAAGTTGTATGAACCTTAAAATGAGCAATTTCGGTTGGAAAAGCGGCTGTTTAGAGTAAATAATTTTAGGCCAGACGCTGTTAGCCTAGTTTCCCCATTTTTTGTGCTTCTAATTGTGGTTTTTGGTGGAAATTGTGTGATTTGTGCTGTAATTTGCTGTATTTCGAATTGAAAGAAAACCGTGTTTAAGTTATGTATTCTATTCATATGTTCTTCTATTTTGGCCTGTTTTAATTAATTTTCTCATTTTCAGCTTAAAGCCTGGGTTACAAATCGATAAAAATGAATTCGGACAAGGAAAGTGAGTTTCGCTCTGATATTCGTCAATGAACCACGTGTTTAGTGTACTCCTGGAACGATCGAGTCGTTCACATTGCTCATGGAAAGAAACATAGGATCTACTTCTTCCGAAAGTCCTTCGACGGCTGCACCACCAAGAACCTTAAGAGCCTTGTCATCGGCATCACGGAAGCCTTCGAGAACAAGGTATTTGCTTTAGAAGCTTCTTTATATCAACTTCCAGTATGGCGTCACGTACTCTCCGGAAGTGACCGAAGCCATCGCCAAAGGATTCCTCGACATCGTTAGGGACCCCCTGCTGAACGCCCTCTTCGGAGGAAAGCCCATCGACAGGAGCCAGATTCGTGGGTTTTACAGAGAGTTTAACCTTAAATAATGCATTTAGTGGATTTCTACGAGAAGGTTGCTGTCAACGACATGTCGTTTGGAATGGCTTTCGTCGACCTGTGCATTATCCTCGGAGAGCTGGAGCGTGCCATGACTTTCTCCCGCAAAGTCGGAAAGGAGTACGATCTCCTGAAGATCGTCAACGAAACTGGAGGTATTCCACTGTTTATTTTATCCTTCTAATTGGATTCGATTTAGGTAAGCTGCTCTCCGACGTCCTCAGGAGCCACGACATGCGAATGTGGCTGGAGAACGCCCCTCAGAATCTGGAGCACTGTCGCCTCAACTCGATGATCTTCCGTGCCGCCCAGTCCGCCTCCAACGAGGATCAGCTCCGTCCCCTGCTCGAACTGTGGGGAGAGGGCTACTACTGGTAGAGTGCATTTGTCAATACGGGCAATGCAACGGTTCAGGGACGCCTTCTGTCTCGTTCGTTTGATGTTCCCGACGAGTGGATGCCTCTCCTTCATGAAGGAGAACATCCCGAAGCTCGTGAATGATCCCAACTGCTGTGTGATGGAGAGGGTCCTCAAGTGAGTTATTTATTTCTCGTCTTTTTATTGCTTTACTTTTATTACCGAATGTAAAATTATTTTCATTTTTCCAGGTCCCTCCACGAAGCCAACAATGGACCCACCGAGATGCAGGGCACCATCCTCGACGACTGCCTCTTGCCGCACCTGGATCCGCTGGTCGTCTACCGCCTCGTCAAGCTCGACATCACCCGCAATGAGAAAACTTCTGGCGAACTGGAGAAGCTGGTCAGTTGGTAGATTTCCTTTTATCAACTAATCTTTTTAGACGATACGCGCCAAATGCGCGCAGAACCTGCGCCGTGTCCTCCTGCTGTCCCTCGTCCACGGCAGGCCTCAGCAGACCAAGGCCATGTCCGCCGACGCCGTCGCCCACATAAAGACCTTCGGCGGTGGCACTCTCGGAGACTACTTCCCGGTGGCCGAGCGCATGCTCTTCCAGGTTAGCATGCTCAACTTTTCTTCTCTCAAACTCTCCATTTAGAGCTGCATGGAGATGATCTGCGATGCTGTCAGCGCCGTCACCTACGCCGCCGCTCCTCCCGGATATGCCACGAACCTCAATCTGGAACAGTCTCAGGAACAAGGTTCAGCAGCCTCTAATTTCTTTATTTTTCTGGATTTAGGAATAATAAACGTCTTGTTCGCCCACTGGAGAGCCACCAACCCCCAGATTTGGTGCGACAAGTTCGGTCGCGACACCTTCCACCAGTTCTCTACGGGCCTGCTCGCCTACCACGTGACCGAGTTGGAGAAGGTCTACAAGGAGACCGAGTCCTACCACATCCACGGCCAGCGACTGGTAGGAATCAGTTCTCAGATCCCACTTATTCGTTTTTCAGAAATATCTGAAACTCGCGCTGAAGCTGGGATGGCTGTTTTCTTCCGACGAATTCGACTGCGAGATGGACGTCTTCAAAGGAATTATCGGCCTCGCTGAGAACAGCGATCTGAAGAATCAGGCCGTCATGCTGGCCGAGAAGTTCACACACAATCTCAACGGAAAGTCGAAGACTTCCTCTATCGCCCCGAGTCAGTTTTTGCATTTTGAGTCTTCTAACGCCCACGAAATCTTGTTTTCTACCAATAATATTTCAATTTAGTTCATATCACCGGCGAACAGCTCATCTCGAACATCAAGATGCAGCAAATTGAAATACCGCCTATTCCGAAGAACGTCGTTCCCGCCCATTCTGGTAATTTCTTTCAATTCAAATTAATACTTCTTTTCCAGGCGGTGTTCCCGAGGAGTCTGTCAAGATCGAGACCGTGCTCCAGGAGGCCGCCCACGTCACTGCCAACCCCGTCTTCCACCCGAGCGCGCAGATGCACCAGCTCCCCGGACAGCCCGTCAACGTTCTCTCCGACGATGGAGTCAACATGAATGTCAGCAACTGATGTCCTATCTTCTGAAACTTGTTTTAGGGCGTTCTGGATGAGATGGAGACCAAGTGGGAAGCCCCCGCTGCTCAGATGGCCGGACTCGTCAAGGAAGCGGCTGTGGACAGCGTCTGCCACGAGGATGTCGCCGTCATTAAGGTTGGAACTCATCATGACTTATGGAAAGTCTCCTTTAGGATGTCAGCCAGAACGGACTCTACGAGTCGAAGCATATCATCGACAGCTCCACGAACGAAAGGACCGTCGTCGAGGAGGAGCGCAAGCCGGAGCCTGTGGTGGCCCCCCTTGCCGTCGTCCGTGCCGCCGAGGTCCCCGCTCCTTGTGCCGTCGTTGTCCCCGCCCAGCCCATCCACGTCGTCCAGCCTCCCGTAAGTAGTCTGATCGTTTCCAAAATCGGTTGGTTTAAGGTTGTCAGCGCCTCCTTCGTCCGTCCTGTGGCCAAACGCGCCGACTTCTCCGACGATGGCTGGGGTGACTCGCCCGATCCTTCTCCTTCTAAGCCGCTCCCTCCCGTGGATGACAAGCCGAAGGATCCGGAATACCAGGAGGTATTCATTCCGAAGTCTGATTATTCACATCGGTACATTTCAGCGCGTCCAGCGCATGATGGATAACGCCAAAGTCATTATGGAGAATGCTGCCCAGGTCAAGGAGTCTGTGGCCCCTCAGATGGCTGCTCCCGCCGTCATCAGGGAGCCTGTTGTCGTCCCTGCGCCACAGCCCATCCAGGATGTCTCCATCCCGCCTCCCTCGTCCGGTTAGCTTCTTTTTGTAATTCTGCATAATATCGGTTTCCAGCGTCTTGCAACAACGTCCTCGACGCCCTGCTGGAGAAGAAGACTGCCGCCGGCGATGCCCCCTCCGTCGAACAGCCCAAGGAAGAACACGTGGAGCCGATTGCCCAGGAGGCCGTCTCTGCTGGTTCGCTCCATTCTCTTTTGGAATATGACACTCTATCTTCAGAGCCTCGCGAGGGAATTGCCTCTTCTGCCGCTGAGATGGCGCAGGCTGCTGTGGTGCTGCCGCCCACTCCTGTTGTTTCTTCGCCGGTCGCCCCTGCGCCTTCTCCTGTTTCCAAGCCCTCTACCCCGTACAAGACTGGCGGATTCGAAGCTGTAAGCGTTACTTCTTTAACCTCAATGATTCCTTTTCTTTCAGATGGTGGCTCCCGCTGGCGAGGGAGGCTTCGGCAGCTTCACTGGTGGCGGATCCATGGGCGGTGGCAGCGGCCAGCGCGGAGGACGCGGCGGTGGATTCGGAGGCAGCAGCGGAGGCTTCGGCGGTCAGCAGAACGGTGGAGGCGGATTTCAAGGAGGACCCCAGCGCGGCGGATACACCAACGGACGCGGCAACTTCAACGGCGGTCCCCGTGGAGGAGTATTCCGTGGACGTGGCGGCTGAGACCCTTGCCACCTTCTGAGGAGAAGACGTTTCCCCTCAATTTCAATACCATTGCATATTTTTCTTCCCGAGTTAAATATGCCCCTCAATTGCATGTTTTCTTTGATTACGTAATCAAATAAATGATCATCTCTCTAGACTTTTTTTCTTATGGGAAATACTGGGGGCATCCAATCAAACAACTAGGGGCTGTCTTCTCGAAGCATCGTCTCTTGCTTCTTGCTGGCAATCTTCTGGAGAAGGAACACTTCTGGAATCCTGAAACTTCTTGCGGTTATCCTAGTTTCCTCGTCAAATAACTTGGAAGTAGCCATATTAGCATAGGATTCGCCAGTTCTTCCTTCATTTCTATTCTTCCCCTTCCTCCGATCGGACGATGGCCTCTCCTGTCTCCCCTCGGCAGCCGGTAAGAAGGATATTTTATGTAATTTTTGACGGAATGTCTCGTTTTGGACCATTAAATAACTGTATTTTCTCGTTTTTAAGACATTTATTCTGCTTTTGAAGTTCAATTAGTTCAACTAGGAAAAAATATGATAATGGTACAGTTTATTTAAATTATTATTAAAATATTTTAAATTACTTTACAGTTAACTAAACAAAGAAATATATAATTTAACTAAAATAACCCAAGCTGAGAAATTAAAAGAAACTGAATTAATTTGAATATTGCGTCTCCAGGATCCGAGGGAGGCCCGCGAGGTGACGGCGATGGAGGCCCTGAAGCTGTGTGGCCTGTGCTGCTGGACCTTCTGTCCGCCGGTGCCTGAATTGGTCACCCGGAAATTGGCATTTCACCCGCCGAAGAGGGGAATTACCTACACTTTGAGGGTGAAGGGAGACATCAGAGTGGAGGTCAACAGTGCCAAACAGGCACGTCTCTTTCTCTAACCCTCTCTCCCTCTCTCTCTCTCTCTCTCTCTCTCTCTCTCTCTCTCTCTTTCTCTCTTCTCTCTCTCTCTCTCTCTCTTGCTCTCTCTCTCTACCCTCCCTTTCAGCTGCTGAACAAAGAATTCGAAATCGACCTCTCTCCCTCCCAATTCTTCACCCCGTTGGAAGCAGCCACCGCAATGGAGACAGTCGCCCCCTTCGTGGTGACCACCGCCCACAAGAACCACCTGGTCTGTGTGAAAGTCTCCCCCAGCAATTCCAGCGCCTCCCGGGACATGGACTCTCCCCACAACCAGGTTTCCTTGTTTTATAAACTGAAACCAAGGGCATCAGGTGATTCTGTTCTCGCAGCCCAACTCCTCCGACCTGGGACAGATGCTGCAGCCGGCGGCCAGACTCCTGCAGCAGATGGCCAACACGACGGGGGTGGAGGTCTACGCCTACGACTACTCTGGCTACGGCTACTCCACGGGCACGGCGTCCGAGAAGAACACTTACGCCGACATCCGGGCCCTCTACGACCACATCCGCCAGACGAGGCCCGAGAAGAAGGTGGGGGATGGGGTCCTTTCGCTCCCATTTGCAGATCCTGCTCGTCGGCTTCAGCATCGGCACCGCCGTCTCCTCCCACCTGGCCTCGCAGAACCCTCCCTCGCTGGCCGGCGTCGTCCTGGTCGCCCCCTTCACTTCCGGCCTCACCCTCCTCCGCCGCACCGACCCCGACCAGGACTGCTGGCTCGACCGTTTCCGCAGCTTTGAGCGGATGCAGCTCATCGAAGCGCCCGTGCTCCTCATCCACGGCACCGAGGATACGGTGGTGCCCGTGGAGCACTCTTTCCTCCTGCACCGGAAGCTGCGCCAGCCCGTGCCTCCGCTGATCCTCTACGGCGCCGACCACCAGACGATCCTCCTCTTTCCGGCCACCAACCGACGCATCCACAGTTTCATGCTGTTCGAGGCAGTGGGGAGCGAGAGGGGCGAAGAGAGCAGCAGAAGCAGCCTCTGAGGAGACGGAAGAAGAGAGAAATTGACATTTATACGAGACATTCCGTATAAAGAGCTCGCTATGAGTGTGTTTTAATTTGTAATGGGGATATATTGTCAATGTCCAACTATCTTATCTTCAGACAATGCAGAGAAAAACATGCAAAATGCCGTGTTTTGGCGGTTTCTCTGCGCACTCTTTATTCTACATGCTTTCTCAAGCAAAAATTTTGGCGTCGCTTTTGATCTACCGCTATTCTGTGCGGGACCATGCACCCACTATCCTTTAACCGGCAGAAACGGCGATTCCCAGTAGATGAAAGGAATTAGAGACGCAGAGGAATGGGCTAGAGGCAGAGACAGAGGTGTCAGAAGAATAGGTTGAGGTTAGAGACGTAGAGGAATGTTTTCAGAGAAGCAAGAATTGATTGGATTGCTCTATGACATCTACCCTGTTGTGAGTGACTCATACCCGCAAGAATTCGGGGCTTCCCAAAAAGTAGAAAATAAGAAAAAGAAGTCAATCAATGGATTTAGTGTTGTCTCGCATGATATTCGAATGAGATGAATAATTGCGGTAAGAGATAAATTTGCTGTTGAAAGATTTTGGTTTTGTTGTTATTTGTTGAAGAATTTAATTTTTAATATATGAGTGGACCACATTGCATGAGAGAAAATGCAATTAACGTAGATGTTTGTTTGTCTTCAATAATGCAGCCGGACTCAAAAAGTTATATTCGCAGGGCTAAAATTTGGGTAAAGTACTTCTTTATTAACTAATTAAATAAATCAGAGTAAAAAATGTAGTTTTTTTTTTAAAAAGCTCAACCACAAACTTGGCTTTTTCTAAATTTATTCGAACTCGTTTATTTCGATTTTAAGTGACTGTTAAAAATTTTCCTAGGTTTGATCACATTGTGAAACATTGCGGTGATTCATACAAAAAATTACATTTAATTTTCAACCAATTTTTATTTCCTTTTCTTCGACAAGTAATCAAATCTACAAAACAACAATAATTCTGCATATTTCATCCCATTTGAAAAACTTCACTTTTAAAAGGATATTTAAGTGACCACCAGTCTCCGGCTGATTGACAATTTGAGAAGAAGACAGTTTGAGATAATTAGGTTTATTACTTTTAAAGTAGAAAGAGAGCATGAGATACAAATATGATTTAAACTATTATGAATACAACTACAATACAATAATATTGAAATAAGAGAAATAGACTTCAGAAAAGAGTTGA
Source organism: Oscheius sp. G VE-2021 (assembly GCA_022343465.1). Classification (NCBI taxonomy): domain Eukaryota; kingdom Metazoa; phylum Nematoda; class Chromadorea; order Rhabditida; family Rhabditidae; genus Oscheius; species Oscheius sp. G VE-2021. The sequence continues at coordinate 1,911,504 of JAJQXH010000009.1, forward strand.
ATTGTAGGAGGGATTGTAGTTTCCGTTGAGAAGGGCGAGTTTAGCCAGCTGATTCTTCCTGATTTCTTGGTCCTCCGGCTGAAAATTGAGAGATTAGAAGGGATTAAAGAGAGAGAGAGAGAGAGAGAGAGAGAGAGAGAGAGAAACCAACCCCAGGGATGAGAAGCTTCATGACGTGTTCGATTGCCTTCTGAAGTTTGGCCGTGACCCGGTTCTTCGTGTCTTCGCAGATGACCAAAACGTGGAGGTCATCTCCAGAAGTCACCCGAACTTTGCCGTTCTTCGAGCCCTTTCCTCTGAGCAGAAGACGACAGCCAGTCTCCTGCTCAAACTGCCTCACAGTCATTCCACGGGGTCCCAGGATTCGGCCAACGAAGTTGTACTGAAAGAAATAGGGTCATTAAGGCTTTAACAAGCTAAGTAAATAAGGCTTTTAGGGCTCTAAGAACCTAATCCTAAACTAAAGGTAACATAAAGAAAGAAAACTAACCGTGGGGTAATCTCGTACAGGAACGTAGAACTTCTTTGAGACTTTGATGATGGGTCCTTCAGGAGCAGGGAGGTCCATCTGAGAACAACCGGCGAATTCATTCTGATTGAGAATTCCTCGAACACGAGTGATTTCTGAAAATTTACATTGTTTTAATTAAATTAATAAAGAAGTTACCTTTTCTAAGGATCATTAGGGTACTCTGAGGCGCGGGAATGGGGAGGAGGGTGAGCTTCAGAAGGTCGTCTTCAAGTTCCGTGAGATACTCAGCCGAGAGTTTCTTGGAAGTGGAAGTGGTGGAAGAAGAGGCGGAGGAATCTGAAAATTAGAATTTTAATTGAAATTTAAATAAAAAATCGATAGGGGTCGATCTAGGGTTCAATAGTTTGTGGGGTAGGAGCTAAGCAAATAGGCCAATTGAGTAAAACCTTCTTTTTGTTGTATTTTGTGTTAAAAAGTCTTTTTAGGTGATTTAAATAATTTTCAAATTAAACTCACTTTCACTTCCGATGGAATTGGATCTCTTCCTGGAAGCCTCTGCGGCCAAATCAGAAATACTTCCGCTGGGCGTCTGAAAATGAAAATATAATTTAAAAAAACTAAATTTCAAAATGTAAATTAATGAATTGTAAACTAACCGCTTGGTCGAGGAAAGGGCTGACCCATTTCTGATTGACTCCGGGAGGGGGGAGGACGGGGGAAGAGAATAACTTTTCGAGGAAAGTAAAGTCGGAGGGAGTGTTGACTATGTCGAAAGAGTTCATTTTCAGCAACTGATGGGCAATGAACTTTCGAGGGGGATGTATAGGGGGAAAAGCAGAAGTGCAGAAGCCGGGGGCAGAGCAGAAGCAAAAGCAGCTGACCGGGGCCGCGGGTCATGGGCGCGCATCTACTTTTGTGACCTGGGGGAAGACTGCAGAAGATGGGGGGACAAGGGTGAAGCAGATGTAACATTCAATGAATTTAATTTTCCTGTGAAAAACTAAGTGCCATATATATTTTATGAACTTTTTTCAATGACAGCTAAAAATTGAAGCGTTTGACTGTTTTATGAATTTTTTGTAAGGAACATTCTCTTAAAACTGCACGGTTAACAAAATCAATTATGTTTGGAATTATGTTGAAAACACTTTCCCAAACAAACTGTCAATTTGGAATATGACTGTTTTAATTTTAACATATAAGTTACAAATTAAAACTGAATGGTTCAAAACAATTTTGATATTTCATGTGGCACTTGAAGGTTTTTCACGGGGACCCTGATTCCTTCCTGGAAACCTAGATCAATGAAAACTTTTGATGAAAGTCACGTTAGACCTTAGTCCCATTTTCAATTCTTTTGGGTACTACGTTTTCTTTGAAGCAGTCCGTTTTGAATACAGAAAAATTCAAAATCGTTACTATTTTTTCTTGACAATGACAAGTTTGTGTGCCTTAATCACTGCAGATTCGTTAATTAGAGTATGTTTGGACGAATTGAAAAATGAAAAATTATTTATTTTTATTCACGAAAATGTTTCAAAATCCTCCTTAAATCTAGGAAAAACCAAACCCGTCAATGGATGTGAGATGTTTGCTTTGTTTGTTTTACAGATTAACTTGACTATTAGGAGGATTGCTAGATGACTACCATCTTAGTGACAATTTTTGCATTCGTTTTACAATTCTTTAACATCAGTTGACCGTTTTAAAGAGTGCTTTAAGTCTCATTTAATTGTGATCCATACTGCATTCTTCTCCATGGATTTAAATAGAAACTCCAAGTATCTACAATTAATCGTAGTAAGTAAAACAAAATCTTAGAGTTAGTGATTTTAAATCACCACACCATTTTTCTGTCGGGTAATTTGAGGTTTACCCTCAGCGCTCTCATTCTGAGAGCCTACTCTTGTCCACCCTCTTCTTCTATCTTAATTGTCCATACTGGTGACAAATGAAAAAAGCAAAACATCAAGTCTTTGTGATTTTTCCAAATCTTTATTGGCCCTCTTTATCTCAAATCTTGGCCACATCGGAGGCCACATCATAGGGATCGACACCCTTGGGGACAGCCGGAGGAGGGGCCTTGGGAGCTTCTTCGGTGAATCCGGACTGAAGGACATCGGGCTTCGTGGCTCCAGCATTGGCGCCCTGCATCGAGGCCACTTCGTAGGCATCCACATTCTTCACAGATTCAGCCGATTTCGAAACCTTCTTGTCTCCGGTGGGGGTGGATGGCTGAGGTCCCGTTTCGTGATCGGATCCCGTCTTGGATACGGTAGCTTTCAGTTTGCTGAGGCCTTCTTTGGAAGGAGTGGCCTTTTTCTTCTTTTTCTTGATCAGAAGGAAGACGACGACGCCAATGATGATGGCGATTACGACGAGGACGCCGACGACGATGCCAATGATGGCTCCAGTCCCGATTCCTGGAAGAAGGGGATTTCTCTCTCTCTCTCTCTCTCTCTCTCTCTCTCTCTCTCCCTCTCTCTCTCTCTCTCTCTCTCTTCCTCTCTCTCTCTCTCTCTCCCTCTCTCTCTCTCTCTCTCTCTCTCTCTCTCTCTCTCCCTCTCTCTCTCTCTCTCTCTCTCCCTCTCTCTCTCTCTCTCTCCCTCTCCCTCTCTCTCTCTCTCTCTCTCTCTCTCTCTCTCTCCCTCTCTCTCTCTCTCTCTCTCTCTCTCTCTCTCTCCCTCTCTCTCTCTCTCTCTCCCTCTCCCTCTCTCTCTCTCTGTCTCTCTCTCCCTCTCTCTCTCTCTCTCTCTCTCTCTCTCTCTCTCTCTCTCTCTCTCTCTCTCTCTCTCTCTCTCTCCCTCTCTCTCTCTCTCTCTCCCTCTCTCTCTCTCTCTCTCTCCCTCTCTCTCTCTCTCTCCCTCTCTCTCTCTCTCTCTCTCTCTCTCTCCCTCTCTCTCTCTCTCTCTCTCTCTCTCTCCCTCTCTCTCTCTCTCTCTCTCTCCCTCTCTCTCTATCTCTATCTCTCTCTCTCCCTCTCTCTCTCCCTCTCTCTCTAACCATCCTCCTCCGCCGCCTCCTTCGAAGCCTCCGTGGTGGATCCTCCCACTTGTGTCCTCTGTGCACTCGTCAGAAGGCATTTGCCTGTTCCCTTTTCTGTGCAATCTTCTCCCGTCAGCTGCTTCAATTTGTCCTTCAGAGCTTGGGATTTATCCAATTTCGGATTTCCATCAATCTTCACATATTGAGGCGAAGGAGAATCGATTTTGTTCAGAATCGGAATTTCCAGCTTCTGGAGATTCTTGTTGTCAGACACTTCGATCGCAGGTTCTTAAATTGAAATTCAAGTTTCAATTTGAATTTAAAACCCACTTTTCGCGTCGGGACTCTCAATCGTCTCCAGATTCGTCATGGGAACCCTGCTGATGTCAGAATCCGTGATGACCAATCGTCCGTAGATGGTTTTCACTTCCTCCAGCTGTCTCTTCGTTTCGTCATTTACAGTTCCTTTCACAACCAAGTCTCCAATGACCACGTGGAATTTTTGAAAGCCCCTAGGGGCTTTCAAAAATTGCGTATTCCTCCCATGTTTCAGGGGGAACAGCGGCCAATTGGGAAAAGTTTTCAACCAGCAATAAACGCACCTCAGCAGAGCTTCATGGATCACGTTATCGTTTCTGCGCAAAGCTGTCTTTTGGGCTCAGGCGGCTGACCCCATTCAGGGCAGTCGCCGATCCGCTACGGGTGTGAGTCGCGGGCCATTTCTCACCTGTAGATCCACTCGTCCACCTAAGTTTACTGGAGCAATAAGAAAGACACACACTGAAAATGAAGATTCCGTTCGAAATTGTGAACTTTCAACTTTTTTATTTATCAATATATTTAAATTATTAGCTTTTTATTAGGAGGGAAAGCGAAAAGGATCGCTTTTTGTTGACAAACCATTCTTTATTTTCACTGCTCGATCAATAATTGCTATTTTCCAGGAATGTTTAGAAATATCGCCAGAAAACTATGCTCCATCTCCACTTTGAACAAATTTAAGAAGGACGTGATGGATGAAGCAGTCACTCTATGTGTGAATCCAAAGAGGAGCCGAATTCTTTTCGAATACTTTTATTTTTCAAGGGAATGTCGACTGGAGGGAAAAGTAATGTTTTAAAATTAAATAAAAATAGTTGTTAAATTTAGATCCCACGTGAAATATTTACTCCAAGTGAAATTAAATGGTTCATTGAAGTTATTGAGGAAGGCCTACCGAGCTTAGATGAAGAGGTACGTGAGGGTGTGTGCGAGTGAATGAGTGAGTGAGTGACTTAGTTTTTCTTTTAGCTCATCCGATTATCTAGTTTTCCTTGTGAGATAGGAAGTACCATTCGAACCGCCCGTTCCGGACTAGAATTTCTAGGAGAAGATATTGTAAAAGACGAAAAGTCATTGCAATTACCCTGGAGAGAACTAATGTGTGGAAATGGAATATGGGAACTGAACTACACTTTGAACTTGTTCATGTACTTAGAGCCAGATTATCCATGCACTTTGGCAGACGACTTGCGAGGGGTGCCACGCAGCCATTGTTGGTGGCAGGATTATGATTTTATGAGGAGTGAAGAGGAGTTTGGGAAGAATGTATATCCTGGTAAGTTTAGAGTTAAAGAGAGAGAGAGAGAAAGAGAGAGAGAGAGAGAGAGAGAGAGAAACAAAGACACAACCTTCTTTTTCAGATGATTTAAAATTCAACCCAATTGTTCCCTCCATATCCGTCAGTGCTGAACAACATGCCTTCAGCGAGTATTCCTCCCTGCACTATCCCTTTAAAACCCCTAAAGATGGGGTTAAAGCCCTAATTACATATTTTGATTATTCTCAAGCCTGTCGTAACTGTTGTCAGGTAAAAAAAAGTCTTTTCTCTCTGATATTTGTATTTAGCATCCCTATGCCATGTTTGAATTCGAAGAGTTGGATTTGGATGATTGAATTTCATTGTTTGGACGATTGGACGTGGCTGTGAGTTGTTTTAAAGGATTTTAAAAGAATCGTTTTAAAATAAATTTAATAAAACTTTTCCAGGTCCTTTATGCGTTGGAGAATGAAAAATCATCTAATTTAAAAGTGATTCGATCTGCCATTCAATTTTTGGAGGAGAAAATTGTGGCTAATTTAGCTGAAACACAGGAGGAGTGGAGGAAATTTAGGGATTGTGAAGCATTCGGAAAATTGGATAATTTGGTAAAAGATCCTTCTGCGAAACAAGGTGGAGTTTCAATCATTCTCTCTCTCTCTATCTCTCTATCTCCAATCTTCAGATTCCCCACCGTATCCTTATAACCTCCGCTCAGTTCCACTATCCCAAACTTGGTGGACTCCTTCTGAAAGAATCGCCAGTAACAAGATTTATCCCTGTCTTGGAAGTTGGTTCAATTCCTAGTCCAAATGACTGTTTCTTGTAGATCTTAATTTGGCACCTTTCACTACCTCTGACATTGAAGAATTCAAACTGCAAATGCTATTTTATCTTGAGAAATTCGTTGTTTCCCAAAATCAAACTAGCGGATTGCAGTTTTTTGAGTATGTCGAACAATTCGCCTCAGAGTCTTTGAAGTATAACAAGGTAATCCTAAAAATTTTCCAATTTAGGATTTTTGAATTTTATTTTCAGGATTGTTTTCATTTTATGAGTGAGGCTGAGGTTGCGGAACTTTTGAAACACTTGCATTTGGCTGTTTCTTCGTTTCACAAAGTGAGGGCACCACACATGGCACCACACATACACACGCACGCACTCACACATACCTTCACACACATTCAAACTCACACACTGACTCATTCCCACACACTCACACATTTTCACATACACACATACATACTTACACGGATACACACATGTTTTCTTGTTTCAAAGAGTTAATCAAACACTTTCAGCTGGCTTCTGATATTCCTCAAGAAGCAAAAGGAAAACTTTTCTCGCGTTTCTTCCGGAATGAATATTTTGGGGACACATTTTGTATGCCGTTATCCTGATTTGCAGAAATTGTGGATTGAATTTGTTGAAAACGGCGGGGTTCAGGAGAAGATAAATAAAATGCTTGATGAGTGAATAAATTATTCTTCGGTTTACCAAATTTCAGCGCTGAGGGGTAGGGCACCAGGGTGAAAGAGAGATATATTCAAGTCTAGAACACCACTAAAAGACTTATTTAAATTTAAAAAAAATCTAAACGTAAAAAAATGTACAAAAAAATTAGAAAAAATATTCACTAAATAACACTTTAAAAATTAACATTTGACCTTATTTGAAATGGGCAAAATTTAAAAATTAGCTATTTCCAAATTTTCTTCTTGAATGTTCTGCCTTTTAAAAACATTTATACACGCTATTTTTATTCAAACAAAAATCAGAATTTTATTGAAGTTCGATAGAATTATTTATTTTTGCCGCGAATTTGAAACATTGGAAAAAATTGCTATCTGATGAAATATGATTAAAATGCTATAAAAAAGCGAATAATTACAAACTAGACTTGGAACGAACGTCAACCGTCCTGCCAATGAAGACAAACGTTCTATCTGAAACATTCGGCAAATTTGAATTTTGGCCAAAAAAATGAAAATCTTTTTATCCGTTTTTTGTCTATGATGGTGGTAATTGAACAATCAAAAAAGGAAGTCAATAGCTTTTTGTCCATAATTATTGTAATTGAAAGAGAAAAACAGGAAATCTTTGTGATTTTTCCAAATCTTTATTGACCCTGATTGTATCAGATCTTGGCCACATCGGAGGCCACATCATAGGGATCGACACCCTTGGGGACAGCCGGAGGAGGGGCCTTGGGAGCTTCTTCGGTGAATCCGGACTGAAGGACATCTGGCTTCGTGGCTCCAGAAGCATCACTGGCGCCCTGCATAGAGGCCACGTCGTAGGCATCCGTCTTCTTCGCCGATTTCGAAGCCTTTTTGTCTCCCGAGGGGGTGGACGGCTGAGGTCCTGTTTCGTGGTCGGATCCCGTCTTGGATACGGTAGCTTTCAGTTTGCTGAGGCCTTCTTTGGAAGGAGTGGCCTTTTTCTTCTTTTTCTTGATCAGAAGGAAGACGACGACGCCAATGATGATGGCGATTACGACGAGGACGCCGACGACGATGCCAATGATGGCTCCAGTCCCGATTCCTGGAAGAAGGGGATTTCTCTCTCTCTCTCTCTCTCTCTCTCTCTCTCTCTTTCTCTCTCTCTCTCTCTCTCTCTCTCTCTCTCCCTCTCCCTCTCTCTCTCTCTCTCTCTCTCTCTCTCTCTCTCTCTATCTCTATCTCTCTCTCTCCCTCTCTCTCTCCCTCTCTCTCTAACCATCCTCCTCCGCCGCCTCCTTCGAAGCCTCCGTGGTGGATCCTCCCACTTGTGTCCTCTGTGCACTCGTCAGAAGGCATTTGCCTGTTCCCTTTTCTGTGCAATCTTCTCCCGTCAGCTGCTTCAATTTGTCCTTCAGAGCTTGGGATTTCTCCAATTTCGGATTTCCCTCAATCTTCACATATTGAGGCGAAGGAGAATCGATTTTGTTCAGAATCGGAATTTCCAGCTTCTGGAGATTCTTGTTGTCAGACACTTCGATCGCAGGTTCTTAAATTGAAATTCAAGTTTCAATTTGAATTTAAAACCCACTTTTCGCGTCGGGACTCTCAATCGTCTCCAGATTCGTCATGGGAACCCTGCTGATGTCAGAATCCGTGATGACCAATCGTCCGTAGATGGTTTTCACTTCCTCCAGCTGTCTCTTCGTTTCGTCATTGACAGTTCCTTTCACAACCAAGTCTCCAATGACCGCGTGGCACTGCTTTCCCTTCTCCAATCCGGAACATTCCCCTGAATTTCAATTGAATTTTAATTCAAATTCAAATTAACTGCATCCTTGAGTGTTGTTTCCTTGTTTCACTGCGTTGGCCACTGGGTCTTTCATTTCCTTTCTGATCGAGTAGGGGATGCAATTCGTCTGGGTTATCACTGAAAATATCATTTTTTGTCCCCTTGGGCCTTTCAAAAATTGCGTATTCCTCCCATGTTTCAGGGGGAACCGCGGGCAATTGGGAAAAGTTTTCAACCAGCAATAAACGCCCCTCAGCAGAGCTTCAAGTGTCAAGCTGTCTTTTGGGCTCAGGCGGCTGACCCCATTCAGGGCAGTCGCCGATCCGCTACGGGTGTGAGTCGCGGGCCATTTCTCACCTGTAGATCCACTCGTCCACCTGCAGTTGGCTCCGATTTTATCGATTTTCAGCAGGAAATCGTAGTTTGCCATTTCAATGTTTTTCATAATCAGACAGCCCGTGATTTCCTTGATTTCAGTGGAAATTGCCTTTGTATTTGCGTTTAAAATCAAATCTCCTTCGATTTTTGAACAATTTTGGATGTTTTCTTCCGGATTGATAAAGACACACACTGAAAATGAAGATTTGAAATTTTAAATAAAATTTTTTTTATTTGAAATTTTGAAATTTCAACCTCCTGTAGGCGGATCCTCCACGTTGGCTAAGTTTACTTTGTGTTCTCCAAAGGCTATCTTAACATCAGCCGCATCCATGAAGAGAATCTGAAAAATTAAATTAGATGTTCCTTTAAAAAATGGTTTAAAATAAAAGTCAAAAAATTTAATTTAGAAAAGTAAAAAACTGGTAATTTAAAAATTTTTGTTCAAAAGTTTCAACTGATATTCGAGAGTTCAAAATGCCCGGTTGAAACAAATCTCTCGCGCGGAGGGTGCAGAGAACCCCACTTTATCTTCCATATCTGCATCAACCGAATGAGCTTCAGTTCTCGTATCAAATTCAATCCCTTTCAATTCTTCGAAATGGAATCTTCCTTTAATTTTCCTCAATTTCAGGGCAGTGCCTAAAATAATTATTCAATTTTTTAAAATCAATAAAAATTACCAGAAGGCGGAGAGATTCTTTTCAAATTCGGGAGCAATGTTTGGAAAGTTGTTAGTTCACAAGAAGCATCGATTTCCAACAATCCTCTGATTTCCTGGACATCTCCGAATTTAGCATCAGCGACTGAAAGAAAAATTGACAAATTTAGAAAAAAAAGATTTTACCGCAGGAAGTGAATTTCACGTCGGATTCGACCACAACACATTTTGGAGCAATTGTAACAGCCGTACAGGTGATCGCTAAAATAAACTTCTTCAATTGAACAAAGAAGTTTTGGTTACGGCAGGGGCTCTTGTTTCCATCGATGTCAATGTTAGGGTACATAGCTGTCAAATCAGTTTTCTTGGACGCAGATATACACAAATTTTTGTTATCTTTGATTGCTGAAAACATGATATAAGAGGCAGAATGTTGTGAGATTAGGAATGGGCCGTCCAAATAGCTGCGCGCCGCCCGGCAACTGTTGGCTATCTCTGGCGCAGTGGAAGCGTGTTCGATTATAAAGCCAAAGGTCGCAGGTTTGAGTCCGCCGTTGAGCAGTCAGTTTGCTCTTTTTATTGTTTTACTTAAAACAGTTTTCTTTTCATGAATAAAGCTTTTGCCTTAAAAAAACTTACAATCCTTGTCGTTGCATGTTCTTGTAGGTGGCTGTAAGTTCGTATCCAATCCGAGGAAATCAATGTATTTCAATTGAGTGTTTTCAATTTTCAGGCATCCCGTGACAAATTTGATCTCCGCTTGTGGAAGAGAGCCAGTCACACTTGGATCCAACACGAGGTCACTGCTCATTCCGCCGCAGCCACTCAAAGAGGATAAATCCTTCACTTTTCCACTTTCATGACAAGCTGAAACGTTTAGGTTTACTTTTTTAGAAAGGGCCTCACCATAGATGTAACCACTCCCCAATTGTCTGTTTTCAGCGATTTTTTGCCTCACATTCTCAGGAAGACGGAATCCATCGTTATGGGAGATTTCGGCCGCTAGGCTGTTTGGCATGGGTACGAATGTTTCCAAATTTGGGATGGAAAATTCACGAAGCTTGTTGTTTTTCTGGATGAAAATGGTGGCCTGCTGTCGTAAGTTTTTGATTTCTTTCAGTTTTGGGAAAACGATCGAAGACATCGTTGTGTTTTCAATGTGAATAGATCCTTCCAATTTCTTCACTTTTGCAATAACCACAGCAAATTCGCTTTCTTGCACGTCTGAACTTTTGATTTGAAACATGCATTTAAAAATTTGAAAAACCTGCAATGTTTTTGAGCTCTATGTCCTCCCAAAAATATCCGCATTTGCTGTTGGCTTCTTTGAACTCATCAAACTCACAGTCAAGAGCTGAACAAGCACATGCACATCTCTCCTTCTCTCTCTCTCTCTCTCTCTCTCTCTCTCTCTCTCTCTCCCTCCCTCTCCCCTCCCCCCTCTCTTTCTCTCTCTCTCCCTCTCCCCTCTCTCTCTCTCTCTCTCTCTCTCTCTCTCTCCCTCTCTCTCTCTCTCTCTCCCTCTCCCTCTCCCTCTCCCCACCTCTCTCTCTCTCTCTCTCTCTCTCTCCCTCTCCCCCCTCTCTCTCTCTCTCTCTCTCTCTCTCTCTCTCTCTCCCTCTCCCTCTCCCCACCCCTCTCTCTCTCTCTCTCTCTCTCTCTCTCTCTCTCTCTCTCTCAAACTCACGGCAACTCTCATCCATCTCAAATTCAATCGGTTGCCCGAAATCAACCATCGCTTGTTTCATTTCAGCCCAGACCAAACAAAATTTCGTGTTTCCTTTGATGACATTTGAACATCCAGTTACCGTTGATTTCTCTTCCAATTGCAGAAAATGAATGTCAGTCAATTCCGTGTTCACAATTCGGAGACAGCCACTGATCGATTTAATCCTTGCCTCATTCGGGTAATCCTTTAAATTTTCGATGAAGAGGTTGCCTTTGACCGAGGTACAGTACTCAAAATCACTTGCACTGCTAACGATGGTTTGTCCAAAGGAGCATTCTGGAACAAATAAATAAATAAATCAATAATCAATCGATATCGATTTTTAAAACGTCGTCTCTCCAAAACTCGAGCAGGTCACTGACTTAGGAAAAAATTCATAGCGTCCAAATTTGCTCAAATTTTCATATATATATTGTTTTCTGAATGATACTTGAGCAATTTTAATCCTATTCTAAAATTTTTGAAGTCTGTCCACTCAGAAAACAATATATATATGAAAATTTGAGCAAATTTGACCCCTTTATGTTTGCAACATCGAAGTAAAGTAGCCACAAAATTGCATTTTTGTGCGTGTTTTGGCTGAAATTTCACATTCAATTAAATCTTTAACAATATTAGTCACCTTCGATTTTTAATGTTAAGGTTTTAATAAACGCGTAATTTAATGGCGAATTCAATGAACGTCGGCGCCTTCCTCTGCCGTTAACATCTGTATACGAAAACTGCAAAAAACAACTTTTTCGGATCTTTGAAAATTCGTAACCTTTTTTTAAGGTAGGAAATCAAAGTTGAGTTCAATTACAATGTTTGTTAGCTTGTTATGAGGATTCTAAAAAGCACCTCAGTTTTGAATTTGGACCAATTTGGACCAAAATACCGTATTCATGACCACCGTATTCGTAACCCGGGTCGGAAAAACGGTCTTGAGCTAAAACTCTCAGAATACATTTCGTAGATCATAGGAAGCTCCCATACCAACTTTCAGCAAATTTGGACGCCATGAATTTTTCCTAAGTCAGTGCCTTTAAGCGCCCTGCTAGAGTATTACAGAGAGAGTCTTAATCGCCAGTTTGTTCTTACCGTAGTGAAAATCTTCTTTTTTCGGCGCCGCCTCACGAAGTATTTTCAATTCTTCCACAGATAGTTTCGTATCTCGAATGACAACTGGCGTACTGAGAGGATCAATCACGGGTAGGGACAGTTTAATATCCTCATTGTCAAAGATATTCATGTTGCCTAAAGTATATGAATGTGTGAAAAATGGACTCTCTCTCCTCAATTTCACTCACTCACTCACTCCATTTATCTCTCTCTCTGTCCCTCTCTCTCTCTCTCTCTCTCTCTCTCTCTCTCTCTCTCTCTCTCTCTTTAGTTCAGCGATCTGATGTCTAATGTTTTTGAGAAAAAAAAACAATAAGCTAATTTTAAAATGGGAATCAATTCAGTTTTGGATGCTGAAAACAATTCTTCGGTCAGAATTGGGAAATATCGATTTCCAAAGGATCTCGGCCGATGTGAAGTTTGGCCACCCTCGCACAAGACTGTGGAGCAGGGCTGGCAGATTTGAGGGTTGGGCCTATAGGCTAAAATTTAAAAACGTCTTTTTCTTTTTTTATTTCCAAGTTACGAATTTTCTTTTCTTTTACAATTGTTGTTTATAATTCAACGAATAAAATGACAGGTTAAATCGCAAATGTAGTCAACTAAGAATAAAGATATAAAATCCAACAAATCACCTTTTTCCGTCGTTGATTGGCTTTTCACTTGAATGAACTTGGGAAGTTCAATTGTAACTTTCTTATTTCCAGAGATTGTTAGGTTCCCTTTCACAAACTTTATGTACTTCAGGAAGGCGAATTCGCTGGCGGCTAGACATGTGATACTCAGTGGACAGAAGGATAAAAGTTACCTGATGTAGGAGTTAGCCCAGTAATCGATAAGTCGCCTTCGACAGTTGGACAGAAACGAATGATTTTGGCCTTGGATACCGGGCAAGGGAACTCTGGAATGAGGTTTATTTTAGTCTGATTCTCACTGACTCACTTCTCACTCTTTCTCTCGTTATTTCTCTGATTTTCTGTTTATCTGTCGTCTGTCTATCTGTCTGTCTGTCTGTATCTCTCTCTCTCTCTAATCTAACCAATATTGACATCCTTGTTTCCTGCGGCTGCTACCAAAATTCGCTCTGTCTTCCGAAATTTCAAATGGATTTGTTGATTCCAGAGTGAATATGGGATCGTCCGAATCAGAAATCATCGTTTTTAAAGATGGAAATTCAATTGATGTCAATTTCTCATTTCCAACAATAGAAATGGCATCTGAAAAGGAGTTTAATTTTTTAAAAATTATAGTTTTTCCCAATCCTAGTTATTGGAAAAATTCTAATTTGTGCCAAAATTATGATGTCGAAGGTAGAATTTCTAACTTCGACATAATAAATTATAGTCGATATCCAACGGACAATCGCCGTTTCAGCCGGTTAAAGGATAATAGGTACATGGTCCCGCACGGAACCGCGGTAGATCAAATGCAATCTGTTAGCGCGAGAGAGTACGCGGAAAAAGGAGTGCGCAGAGAAACCTCGAGTAAACGGCGTCTGACATGATTTTCCCGCTTTCCACATCATCTGAAGGGCAAATTGTTTGTTGGACATAGACTATATGATTCAAGGGTTTTAAGCTATTTATAGTCAATTTATAGTCAGCTGCGGAAAGGTGCGCACATGTAGCATAAAAGCGTGCGGCAAACGGCAGCAAACCCCGCCAAAGAAAACAAATTCAATGGAAAATCAAAACCGCCGCGATGTCATTCAAATGGAGAAAACTCGGTTCAATTTAAAAATTCAAAAAAAGAAATGTTTCTAACAATAATATCTAGATGATCGAAAAATTAATTAAAAAATTATTTTAAAAATTTGAAATGCGGACCCTAATCATAATTTTGGCACGAATTAGCATTTTTCCAAGAAATCGGTTTGGCGAGAGGTATACTTTTTGAAAATCTCTAAAGACCAAAATCAAAAGTCATAAACTTACTTTGCCCATTTGCCGATCCAACGCTTTCCAACCTCGGGAATGAAAGTTTTTCTACAGTAGTGGCCTTAATTCCAAGAACGCCATCTATCTGTTTTACCATTTTCATTGTATGCTCAGGAAGGACTAAAAATAAATGTAACTAAAGTTAAAAAATTTATTTTTAACCTTGAGATCCTTGAGTTATCAAAACATCTCCGGTGATATGAGTGCATTCGTAGTCTTCAGAAAGTGCTTGCTCTTTCGTGCACGAGGATACTGTCAATTTCAAAATTTTCTTTTTTTTAAAGACATACCGTAATCAGGATGCATTGAGAAGGCAATTGGAACATCTCCAAATTTCGCTTTTCTGTCCTTTGGATGGATCCAAATCTTTGGATTTCCGCTGATTTCCGAGTGTAGACTGGGGTCCTGGCACTTTTCTTTTATCTCCTTCACCGAATCACTCAGGAAATTGAAATTTTCAACTCCACTGTTTCGAATAATCAGACAGCCGGTTATCTTTTCAATTTTGGTGTCTCCATTTCCTGGGTGTTTGTCATCTTCGTAGATCAGATCCCCGATGACACTTTTGCATCCATTCAGTTCTTCCGCTGTGGCTGGGGTGTACTTTTGAAAGGATAGGTCGCGGAAAGAGCATTCTGGAATGCTCGATTTTAAATTTAAAAGGCTTTGTCGATATAAAGAAAACTTTTTCTTGTCTTATTCACAGTTTGAATAAGTTTGACCTTCCATAAACAGTCTTATTTGAAACATTATCGAGACTGTGTCCATCAAACCCAATCAATAATGTCAGAAAAAGGTTTTGTTAATACCGTACCTCCTTCTTTTTGAACATTCTTCTCCTTATTTTGAGCATCGATGGCGATTCTCTGGAGAGCCTCGGTTGTTAAATACGGATTTCCCCATATGTGCACAAGATCCTTTGATACCGCAGTTATTTTGCCGAGATCAGCCAGCTGAGTATTCCTCCCGCACGTAAATGTTTTACCAACTGTTGCGAAACATAATGAATACGTAGTTTCAACCTACCCTGCATATTCACAAAACATACGAAATCTTTAATATGAGGGTTTTGATATATTTTAAAATTTACGTCCATTTCCATCTGAAAAGAAATTTGTTTTGAAGAGAAAGAATAAATAGAAATCTATAAGAAAATCAGAGAGAAAGATAGGGAAATTAATTTTCCATGTAGTTGCCTGCTAGACTATTACCAAAGCTTACAGTAGGATCCATAGGATCGCGTCGACACAATCTATCCAACTGTTTCTCGGTGGCCCTGCTAAGATCAAGATCAGAGCCATCCGTTGTTGTATAAACCACTGTTTGTGCTCCTGTATGTATGCTACAATTATGCCAATCATCCGCAATTTTATCAATGTCCATTTCTTTAGTGATAGTTACGGTACCTATGATAGCATATGAAAGATCAATTTCAGAAACTCACATTTTGGTCTATAGACAGTACACGACAGAAATCGAAACATGAAAGGGAGAACAAGGGCATATAACCTCATTTGGAAGACCCGACCGCTCAAGGCGACGGCAGGAGAGGTAATAGCTGAGGTAGCCAGGAAAGATGATATGCAAATGAGATGCCGCTTTTCCACATATGCTAATACCAGAATTCAAAGCCCCGCTTCGCGGGTCTTTTCATTCTGGGTTGGGCGGCCGCTTCGCGGCCCTACATGATTTGCGCAAGTACGTGAGACTTGCGTGAGCGCTCGGGTCGGGTACCAAAGTGCGGCCGACCGCTCCGGCGCTTCGCGCCTCCACGGATGGCGGCCGCACTTTGGTACCCTCCCCTCGCTTAATCACCGCGCACCCATTTCTACCCTCTGGAAATGAGAACGCCTATTCATAGAAATTTCACGTTGCCCTGCTAGCCATAAGATAGAAAACCTTCAAATGTATTAAGTAGGATGAGCAAATTGCCAGTATATCCAACGAGCATGGAATGAACTGCGCATGTGTAACACTAGATCTGCTATAGTTGTTGCCAATCCTAGTTCTCGGAAAAATTCTAATTTGTGCCAAAATTATGATGTCGAAGTTAGAATTTCTAACTTCGACATCACAAGTTTGGCACGAATTAGCATTTTTCCAAGAACTAGGTTTGGAGAGAGGCATACATCCTTTCAAACGGGCCAAAAATCAATGAAAACAGCCTATTTTGACCCATAGCTGTTCTTGACTGTCACCGCAGGAAATTCGCGTGGCCCCCTCGGCCGCCTGACCGATTTCGCCGCCTCACAACTTCCCTCAACCTGAACCAAATTCCTTTTTTCAACCCTGGCTGGGTGGGCGATCCTCCGCCACAGGCACTGCACCATTATGGCGCTGCCTTTTGCGCCTTACGGTTGTTGCCTTAGCATTATGCGCTCTTGCCGCCGAAGGGTATGAATGAGTGCTGCGCACATCAAAAAAGTTTGTGAGGAGACAACTATAAAACCAAAGACGACAAAATCAGCAGAAACATCAAGTTGACCAGAGGAAGTACAAAGTATGAGAAAGCAAACACAAATCAAGAATCTCAAATCACACAATTCATTGGATCCAATGAACTTGGATTCACTCGAAGCCTCGAGAGACTTTTAGAGTTAGAAATGACTCTATCTAGTAGTTGTTGCTTCTTCTTAATCTCCAGAACCTTTGGACTTGCCATCCGAATCCTTCGCCTTCGCTGGCTGTGAGGAGGTTTGCGTAGTCAGACTCTGAGACCCCGTTGTAGATTCCGGACCTATTATTACCATGTGAGGGTATCTTCTGATTCTGACATGTTGATCCTTCTCTTGTCCTTTGGTGTCGTCTATTCCCTGGTCTTCTTGTCTGACGATGGGCAGCGACTGGCACAGGAAGCCGAAGAGGAGAAGAAGGAAGGGCAGGAGGAGAGACCGCTTCATCCGGAGACTGGCCATGCAATGAGGGAGCAGGGCAGGAAGGGCCGAGGGTTGACTTAGATTCACGTACGCACGGGAATGCTAACGAAAGAGGTTTCTTCTAGAATTTCCATGATTATTATTCTAATCGGTAAAAGAAGTTGGTTGTAATTACACATGAAATTTGATTTGAAATGAATTTTGGGCAAAAATGAATTTTCCGTTTATTAAACGAAAAACGGAACATCAAAAATTTTATGTTTCGCTTTTCACAACCAACTCTTTTCTCTCTAATGAATCGCAGCATAATCTTCTTAAAATGTAATCTTCTAACATTTAGAGACGAACATAAGGTAAGAATTTTTCCGGGAGTTGCCGGAAAACATCACCACGAACATGCATAAAAAAGGTGGCAAATCACAAAAACGAAACAACTTAATAAAGCGAAAACTTTTATTTATTTTTTCCGTCCCTCATCTTTCTCCTACTTCCTCGAATTCTTCGAATTCGGCTTTTGCGTCTCCGACTTCCTCGACTTCTGTTGGCTCTTCTGACTCTTCTGGCTCTTCTTGCTCCGTCCGCTCCTCTTACTCTGAAACTCCAATTAAACTATCCCATCCCAATTCTCACCTTCTGTCCTTCCATCGGCGGAGACGCTTCTACCAACTCCACGTCCGAGCCGATCTGTCTCACGTAGTTCTGATCCGGGTCGAACACCACTTCCTTGATGGAATGGGACTTTTCCTCCTCAAGGGCATGGCGCTGAACCCCAATTAGTCCTTAAACTATTTATAAACTCACAATCGGTCCCTTGGGGCCAGAATCCACCGTCAGCGGCCCAAGGAACTTGAAGTCCTTCTTCGTAATTTTGCCCGCCGGTGGTTGTTGCGGCAGAAGCTTCTTCTTCTTGGCAGGAGGGGGCGGAGGGGTCATCTCGGGCGGCGGGGGTTTGGCAGCCTCTTCCAACTCTTGGATGGCCTCTGAACAACAAATAAAATGAGGTAAAAGTAGCGCCTTACTTTGTTCTCTTTCCTTTTCGACTTTCTTTTTCTTGTTCTTGTTCCTCTTTTTGATCAACATCACAGCTGCGCTTATGATCACAGCTGCAACAACTCCCACTCCAAGAACAACGAAGAGGGCAATCCTGAATTCTTAAGTTTTGGAGTTTGGAAGATGAAACTTACAGTCCGGACCCTCCTTCCTCCGAGTTTCCATCAGAAGACGAACCAGAAGAGGCACCCCTCCTCTCCCCTGGTGGCTTGGTCTCGTCCGCATCCTCGTCGTCCTCAGGAGTCTTGGTCCTTGTCCTTGGCCTAGCCTTCCTTGTGGGCACAGTTACAGTAATCTTGGTCTCAGGAAAAGGCGTTGTTGTTGTTGGGTCTTGCTCAATACGTCCAATTGGTAAGGATTGGAAATCTAAACAAGTTGTTCGTAATTCGGAAAAACTCACTTGGTACTTTCAAATTGAGATAAATCTTAATCCAATTGCCTGAGTTTTCAATATTTTCAGGAAACATTGGGCATATTATTTCCTCTTTACATTCTGGCCTATTGCATATTGTTGCCTTGTTGTGGCAGAAGTAACAGATATTCGTATTGTCTTTGTCATCACAATTCAGGCCGCATAGTAAGCTTGAAAAGTCTTCGAACTTCTTTCGGCAAAGATTCCACACCCAGAAGACCCCGGTATCCAGGTGTATATATTGTGGCCTGCCCGGTGGCGGAGAAGAATTTGGAGTGACAGTCTTTGGCTTGTTTGTAGGCTTTGGCGTAGTGGTTGAACTAGAAGTCGTTCTCTTTGTTGTAGCTGAATTGAATAGTTACAGTAGTCATGAATGCTTCTCACTTGTAGTGGATACAGTCGTGGTACTGCTAGCTTTTGTAGTAGTTGTAGTAGTTCTTGGCTCGAGGTCTCCTCTGGGAATCCATTCCTTATTGACGTCTAAATAGCTGGTATTCCGACCTTTTAAGTTAACAAACCTGGTAATATCACAGTTCTTTCAAAGGGAATAAAGGTTTCCCATTTGGTCGCCCCTTTTTTCTCCCAAGAGAATTTACAATCCCTTTCATTTCGACTTGTCTCGCATCCTTTGCATATTTCATCCTTCTTATCACAGAAAGTACACAATCTCTCCTGTGTTCTATCCAGTCCACAATTCAGGTCACAGAGGGTGTTTTTGAACTTTGAATAAGTCTTGTTGCAGAGATTCTTCACCCAGACAAAGTCTTTACTGTCCTCGTTTTTGTAGGTTCCTTTTGTAGAAAACCCCTTATAGTCATCATCTAAACAAACATTTACTTGAAAGTGAAGAAAAACTCACAAGGTATCTTCAAATCGATGTTAAAATAGACACCCTTGGAACTATCAATCTTTCCGTTTTTGAAAAAGTAAAATGGGCAATTTGCGCCTGTTTTGCAGATCTTTTCATCGCAAATTGTTTTGTGGTTGGCACAGAAATGGCACATTTTGATGTCTGTCGTCTCATCGACACAGTTCAATCTGCACATCCATTCTGTGAATTTCGCACTTTTTTGCTTGCAAATTGTGACGGAATATCTCCAGTCGTCGTTGTTTTGACTTGGGTACCCTACCAATCGATACAGTGGCATTTCTTCCGGCTTTAATGCTTTCCACTGTTGAATTACCCCAGATTTTGCTGTTTTAGATGGAGTCAACGATTTATCCACGACTGAAATAACGTTATTTTGAAGGTTGGGGTGAACTCACCGGGTACTCTAATTTCCTTTATGAAGTTGATGTAGTTTGCAGTCACAGATTGTCTTTGTGTCACCTTGTACGTTACATTGCATTCTCTCACTTTGAGACGGTCATCCTTTGTTTGGCACTTATTGCATATTCGAGCCCGATGTTTACAGAAGAAGCACAATGCTGTTTCTGTGTCATTGAAATTCCGTGCAACGTCCTTGCTATCACAGTTCAGAAGACACAGCAACTTTTGAAAGTTTTTGTACTTGGTGGTACAGAGTTCATCCACATAGGCAAAGTCTTTCGTGTTTCCTGCATGACTTCCTGATCTATACCGCAGAATAGTAGGTGCCACAAAAGCATCTTCTCTTCTGATCCTGACGTGTTGATCCTTCTCTTGTCCACTGTGTCCGTGGGTGTCGTATATTCCGTGGTCTTCTTGTCTGACGATGGGCAGCGACTGGCACAGGAGGCCGAAGAGGAGAAGAAGGAAGGGCAGGAGGAGAGACCGCTTCATCCGGAGACTGGCGGGGAATGAGGGAGGAAGGAAAGGCGGAGGTTGGCTGACATGGCTATGCAAATGAGGGAGGTCACCTAGAATTGCCATCGATGCCTTCCACGACGGATATTCTAATCAAATGCTTATTTTTGTGATGAAACTGGGCCAATTATGCAAATTTTGGGCGCCCAGCCGTTTACAAAGAGAAAAATGCGATTTATACGAGAAACCGGTGAATAAAGAGGTCGCTAAAGCTTGTATTAAAGCACTGATTATGCAATTACAGCATGTACAAAGGGGTAGGGACGCAGAGGGAGGGGTCAGAGACGCAGAGGCCGTCAGACCTTGCTGGCCCTTCTGGTCGCAGATCGACTGCTCTTCTTGGAAGCGACCTTCTCGTCCTCGTCGCTGCTGCTCTCCTCGTACTTTCTGACTTCTGCGAATTCCGCCTGGTCTATGCTAATCGTCCTCTTCATCGACATCTTCGCGTTGGGACCAGCGATGGAATTCTGAAAGGATTTTGGGTTACGGTAGGCTGGAGTCGTACCCTGGGATTACGGATACGAGGGCCGTCGGGAGAGGTGTTGTCCTCTTTCTTCGGAGTCCCTTTGGAGCCTTTTGAGGGGAAGACGTCGGCTGGGAGGAGGAGGGGAAGGACGCGGTCCATCTGCTTCAGGGTACTGAAAGAGAGGGAGTTAGAGAGAGAGAGAGAGAGAGACGCACGTCCTCTGGTACTCGATATTCCTGAGGCTCGTCCAAAGCGCCGAAACCAAATCCGTCGTGAAAACGACGTCCGCATGTTGGGCGATCAGCTGAAGCAAAAAGACGTCGTCCAGACCGAGGTACTTGTCCAAGAACTTGTCCACATTCTCCTTCTTTGCTGAAACTCTGGTTCTCTAACCTCCTCTCTCTCTCTCTCTATCTATCTATCTATCTATCTCTCTCTCTCTCTCTCTCTCTCTCTCTCTCCGTCTCCAATCTCTTCAGATTCGCCACCATATCCTTATAACCTCCGCTCAGTTCCACTATCCCACACTTGGTGGACTTCTTCCGAGAGAATCGCCAGTAACAAGATTTATCCCTGTCTTGGAAGTTGGCTAAATTCTTAGTCCAAATGACTGTTTCATTTAGATCTCACTTTGGCGCCATTCACTACCTCTGACATTGAAGAATTCAAATTACAAATGCTTTTTATCTTGAAAAATTTGTTGTTTCGCAAAATCAAACAAGCGGGTTGAATTTTTCGAGTATTTCGACCGATTCGCTTCGGAGTCGTTAAAATATAACAAGGTAATCCTAAAAAAATTTCCAAATTAGGATTTATGAATTTCATTTTCAGGGACCTTTTCATTTTCTAAACGAGACTGAGGTTTCCGAACTTTTGAAACACTTGCATTTGGCTGTTTCTTCGTTTCATAAAGTGAGGGCCCATTCACACAAACTCACTCTTGCACACACTCACACACACACTCATATACGTTCATACACACATATACGATCTCTTATTTTAAAGAGTTAATCAAACACTTTCAGCTGGCTTCTGATATTCCTCAAGAAGAAAAGGAAAACTTTTCTCGCGTTTCTTCCGGAATGGATAATTTGACGAAACTTTTCGTATGCCGTTATCCTGATCTGCAAGAAATATGGATTGAATTTGTTGTAAACGGTGGTATTCAGGAGAAGATTAACAAAATGTTTGATGAGTGAATAAACTATTATTCGGTCAACAGGCTTCTTGGCTCAGGACTACTTTTTATTTCCGTTTGTTACGCGCGAAAATTTTGAAAACGTTTTTTTTCGATAGAGATAGAGAGAGACACACAAACTATGGAAACAACGTCAAAACTATTAAGTCCACGAAGATTAGAACGAGAAGTAAAATAAAGAAAATAAAACTTCATGTTTCTCGTAGCCTTTCTTGCTCGGGGCTTTGGTGGTACTCGTGGGAATTGTCATTCCGTTTGCTGTGGGCCTGCGCCGCGCCTCTTGCCGCCGGCTGGGGCCGATCCCTGTGCTCCGCCACAGACACTGTACCACCGTGGCGCTGCCTATGGTGCCTTACCGGTGCCTTATCACTATGCGCTGTCGCTTTCGAATGAGTCATAAGAGGGACAACCGCGCCCTTCTAGTTTCCCTGCCTGCCCAATTAGGAAAGGCAAAACCCCTTTTCCCCACAAACAAACTATAAATCTGCAGGGACGCAAGGGCTAATTCCCGAGTATTTTGAGACTACTCAAAAACCAAAGACGACAAAAGGAGCAGAAGAATCGACATCACCAGAAGAAAGGGAAAGGCAATAACAAAACAAGATTCACAAATCACACAATTCATTGGATCCAATGAATTTGGATTCACTCGAAAGCCTCTAGACTCTTAGAGTTAGAAATGATTCTATCTAGTAGTTGTTTCTACTTCCTAAGCTCCAGAGTCCTTTTCGTCCGATTCTTTTGACGTAGCCATCAAGTTTTGTGCAACCAAATTCTGAAACTCCGATTACAGTATCGCGGCAGACCATACCATGTGAGGGTATCTTCTGATCCTGACGTGTTGATCCTTCTGTTGTCCACTGTGTCCCTTGGTGTCGTATATTCCCTGGTCTTCTTGTCTGACGATGGGCAGCGACTGGCACAGGAGGCCGAAGAGGAGAAGAAGGAAGGGCAGGAGGAGAGACCGCTTCATCCGGAGACTGGCCATGCAATGGGGGAGCAGGGCAGGAAAGACGGAGGGTTGACTTAGACTCACGTACATTCTAACATGGGTCACGCAGGCTAACGAAGGAGTTTTCTTCTAGAATTTCCACGACTATTATTCTAATCGGTAAAATAAGTCGGTTGTCATTGCGCACGAAATTTGATTTGAAATGAATCCTTTATTTAACGAAAAAAAAACGATTTCTTAAAACGCAGCATCTGAAAACGTAATCTTGACTGGCGTCAGCTGAGCAATTCATCTAGATAAAGGAACAGATGAATAAATGAGTGCCCCGTGTTTCTGCTTTGTTTTGTGTTTTGCCTGTAAAAAATGGCATTTTGTGCATAATACATTTATTAACACGTTGACATTGTTTTAAATAGAATTCAAGTAGTTCTGCTGATTCGATTGGAAACCATGCACATTCCGAAACAAATAGTGTTTCATTTTGTCTTTTTTGGTCAATCATCTGTAAAAAAAATTATACGTTTTCATTTTGTTCCCATAATTGGTTCAATGTTTTGTTACATTGAACTAAATATTGTTCCCAATGAAAAGATGAAATTCATAGTGTTATTCACAATGCATTGGGGCTTCTTGGTCGGCTTTGATGAGTTTTGGGTAACGGAACTATGAATCTACAAGTTACAGTATTCCGGACCCATTCTTACTTACCATTACTAATTTAGGCACCCATCCGTTTACAAAGAGAAAAATGCGATTTATACGAGAAACCGGTGAATAAAGAGGTAAAGCTCGTATTAAAGCACTGATTATGCAATTACAGTATGTACAATGGGGTAGGGACGCAGAGGACGTCAGACCTTGCTGGCCCTTCTGCTGGCCGACCGACTGCTCTTCTTCGAAGCGACCTTTTCGTCCTCGTCGCTGCTGCTCTCCTCGTACTTCCTGACCTCTGCGAATTCCGCCTGGTCTATGCTAATCGTCCTCTTCATCGACATCTTCGCATTGGGACCAGCGATGGAATTCTGAGTGGATTTTGGGTTACGGTAGGCGGGGGTACGTACCCTGGGATTACGAATACGAGGGCCGTCGGGAGAGGTCTTGTCCTCTTTTTTCGGAGTCCCTTTGGAGCCTTTTGAGGGGGAGGCGTCGGCTGGGAGGAGGAGGGGAAGGACACGGTCCATCTGCTTCAGGGCACTGAAAGAGAGAGGGTTAGAGAGAGACAGAGAGAGAGAGGGAGAGAGAGAGAGAGAGAGAGAGAGAGAGAGACGCACGTCCTCTGGTCCTCGATATTCCTGTGGCTCGTCCAAAGCGCCGAAACCAAATCCGTCGTGAAAACGACATCCGCATGTTGGGCGATCAGCTGAAGCAAAAAGACGCCGTCCAACCCTAGATACTTGTCCAAGAACTTGTCCACATTCTCCTTCTTCCCTGAAACTCTTGTTCCCTAACCTCCTCTCTCTCTCTCTCTCCACGCACTCATATTCTCCTTGTGCTTGTCGTAATCCTCGCTCATCTCCAGTCGACTGAAGATAAAGTGCTCCTTGGCGGTGCGGTTGAAGAGGAGGAAGACCCAGCTGAAGAGGTTGCACACGGTGAAGGCGCCCAGGATTAGGTACCTGAAACATAGCTTAACAAAGCAGAGGAAAGCCAAGAAAATGAAGGAAAGGAAAACGTACCAAGCCCATAGGATAATGAAGATCTTCTCGGTGAAGATGTTGATGAGGAGGACGCACTGGACGGTGTGCGTTTGGATGTTCGCCATCTCTCGGACCTGAAATTGATAGGATTGGATTGTTTTATCGATTGATTATTGTAGTTTAAAGAAGAATCTTTATTCTGCCTGGATACTAACGGCAGTTGGTTGCCATGATCCAATAACTAACGACAACCGGCTGGCTTAACTTCTAGGTGAACAGTCGGGTGACACCATTTCCCGAAATTTGATGAATAGCCAAGGTGGAAATCGACCCGTAGAGGTCTGGCCTCCAGAAGACTCTCGTCTAAGTGACAGCCGGCTGGTACGCTGATGACAACTCCAGAAACCAGCAGTGACGAAGATTCCTTGTTTTCGCATATTTCTTATCGCGGCGTGCCTGATAGACGATATCTGGGGGCACTACTCCTTCTTCATGTTGATAGCAGGGTTCTCACGAGCACAGCCAACAGGAAAATGTTAGGCGGCCCGCCCACCCAGATTACCAGCTGTATACCGGCCATCTGGCCCAATCCCTACGTGGCAAACAGTTGCCGCCACAGTCACGTCGTTGCTGGGGCTGGTAAATCAAGAAAACGCGGAAGAAAAAGTCAAACTAAGCCCCGCTCACCTCAAAATCACAGAGGGTGACCCTGGGGAAGAGTCCGCTGTTCATCCACGTCTGGTTCCCACTCCACAGCGACCGCCAGATGTCGAAGCCGAACCTATCCCGGGCCCTGTCCTTGGGCAGGAGGTAGCTGAAATTAGCATTTTGCCAATTAAACCTGGCCTTTCGACCTTTAAACACAACAGTAAAAATTAAATTGGGTAAACCACGAACCTATTCAAGAGCTTGGCCTGCAGTCCCACATTGACGAGGAAGGCGAATTTGGCGACGAAATAGATGAAGGTGACGTAATGGGTGGAGTACTTGAGATTGAGGAAACGGAGGATCTTGTGGGGAACCAGGCGTTTCTGAAATATTAAAGGTCTACATCAGCCAAGGATTCCTTTAAGGCTTTAATTTAAAGGTCTAAATGGGCCATGGCCTGTTCAAAGGTCTAAAGTGTTAATTTAAAGGTCTAAATGACCCGGAAACCTCCCTAAAACCAACCAATTTGAGTCTCTTCTGAAAGCGCAGAGCTCCCTGGAGATGGGTGCACAGGGCGTGTACATTCCCCTTCTTGACTTCCGGCACGGCGTTGTGGTCATCGCTGGCGATGCGGAGGATCTCACCCACACGCATTCCTGAATTAATGGGGTAAATGAAGTGATAAATGGGAAAAATAGGCTAAAATAGGGAAAATTGGTGAAGGAGGGAGTTCTTACCACTCTGGGAGGCAAAGTACTTCCAGATGAGGCAGGGCAGTTTGAAGCAGGCGGCTTCGAAGAGGAGGAAGAAGGGCATCCATTGGTAGTAGGAGACCTGCGGAATTCAATTTATGAAAACAATTTGATCATCTTTTGGATAAGAAACTAGACGATTAAGGCCCTTAATTTAACCTTTCAATAAACCTGCGCTAAATAAAGAGAAATTGTAAGTCAGATGACCATGGTCCGACCCCCGGTGGATGCACTTCATTTTAGTGGTCAATTGTTTGATTTCAAATTAAAGCTCATTTATCCCAGTTAAGTACCTTTTAAAACAATACTTCTTTTTTGCACCACGGGATAGAAATAAGGAGCCGTTGGACCCCGCACAACTGGCGTCCGACAGCCTTGCCTTCGGTATTTTCTAAACAACCACCGTTTCTGGCCAGTGACTACAAAATTTAAATTTTGTTATGAAACAGGCTAAATTTAATATTACACGGATATAACTGATTGGCTGCCAAAACAGATTTTCCAGCAACCGCAAATCGACGGCTTTCTTTTTAAAAATGCCAAGGTTTGAAACATGACAGGGTCGGAAATTGGATTCAGCTTCGTTCAGAGCAGAGTTCCGCTAGAATTTAGTGTCCAGTTCCTCACCTTCGTTTTGGCCTTCTCGGCGTCTCCATCGACAGCGGCGACGGCTGTGGAGAAAGGGACGAAGTAGGTGTCGAGGGACCAGCAGTAGTTCTCCGCGTACTATAAATTCGTTGAAATCCTAGAGCCCATTCAATCGGCATGCATTTTATAGGGGCCTACCACCTGTAGTTCAAAAGCACAATTTCAAGGAGACACACCTGAACCCAGGCGCTGGTGAAGTCGGTAGGAACCATGCATTCTATTGGCTTTCCACCGAACTGCTTCCAGGAGACTAGGACGGCCAAGCCGACCAACACGTTCGAGGTGAGGAAGGAATGCAACGAAGCTATTACATCTTTGGCCCCAGCCTCATTACTGTAGGGGACTGTGTTTAGAACACGAAATATGAACATCTGAAAGTGGCCGAGGTAGGACGGAGAAGGGGCTCAAGGTGAGAACAAGCGAGTCAATGCGCTGAGCAAACATCACACCAACTATTCCACAAGCAGATCGCATTGTCAACAAGGGCGTGAAAGCCGAATAGCCCGTTTCTTGACGCTACTACGAATGCCCTTTTTTTAGTACTGCACTCGCTTCGAACGACCCAAATCACAGAAGAACAAAAAGTACAATAAGACAATTCATTAGAATTATCCCATAACAAGTTTTCACTCAACAATAACGTCGGCCTCCTTGGTGGCGCGAGTGTACACGGTCTGGCCACCGTGGTGAACGATGCACTTGACGAGTCCCTTGGCCTGGAGCTCCTTGAGTCCGGCCTTGGCGAGAGAAGCGCGGACCTTCAGACGCTCAGACACAACGGAGGGGGTGATAAGCTTGTAGGTGATGACCTGAAAATAAGGAAATAATTAAACGTTAAAGGGATTTCCAAGCCCAGGCTAAATTGCGCAAAAAAGACATTTAGATTTTCTATTTACCGCGCAGGTACAAAGATGATTAAAAATTAATAAGAAACTTCCAAGATGAGATTAGGTTATCAAATTATGATGTAAGAAAGAGATGATGAGTCATCACGCGTTTGAATTCGATACTTTAAAAACCCAGATTAAAAATAAACATACCTCCTTGTAGAGCTTGTCGTAGGTGGCCTGGTCGAAGAGGACCATGTTGTTGAGCTTATCCCTGACCTTTCCCTTAGACCACTTCTTCTTCTTGGCCTTTCCGCCTCCTCCGTCCTTCTTCTTGGCTGGGGGAGCCTTGCCTCCCTTGGGATCCTTAGACTTAGGGGGCATGATTACCTAGAAACATAAAATTAGTTGAGAAATGAACAGAGAAACGATTACATAAGAAATAACAAACAAAATGGGACTAAAAATGAACAAAAACAGGAACAAGGAATTTTTCAGCAACAAGTTCAAAACAACGGAAAATGTGGCCCAAACAAACATTATTTTAGTAAATTACATTTTCGTTTTTAAAAATTACAAAATTTTAGGGAAAGGATAAAGAAAAACGACGAAAAGAAGGGGTTTTTACGGTTTTCAAAAAGAGGAAATTTAGGATTGCGGGGTTTCCTTCAGCGGCTAAGACGGCCGTTGTACGGTAGGCGCGCGGCGGGACCCATTGAACGCAGTCCTTTATCGCTGGCATCTTGCCAGATTTTTAATGGCAGCCGCGATTGCTCACGTTTCTGTTATCACTTCTCTACCATTTTAAATTCATTTTTACATCTTTTTCAGTTTTAAAAATTTAAATATTCTAATTTAGAATCTCAGAGGCAGGCCCCTAGTGGGGATCGCTAAAATGGCCTTCAAAATGGAGCCAAGTCAGCTGAAGATCGCCGAGAAACTGGTGATTCTGAACGATCGCTCGGCCGGCATGCTCACCAGGCTCTACAATATGAAGAAGAGCTCAGAAGGTATTTAAAATATTTAATTTAAATGTACTTTGCATTAAAAATTAATTTAAATTATACAATTTACATTTAGACTCAAAATCTTTAGACTCAAAATCGAAGCCCCAATTCTTCGCGGACAAACAGATGGAAGGGGCCATAAAACACGTCGTCAGAAAGTTCCCCGTGGTGGATACCAGGTCCAATTCGGTTGGTTTTTATTTATTCTTTAATTATTTTATAATTTAGTCCACATTTGCCTATGCTAATTCGATAAAAGACGGGATTCTCCGCTCGTCCTCCCTCTACTACTTCACTTTCGTCGATTTGATGGAACTCAAGGATAACATCATTCAGCTGATGACGTTGATGGACGCCTGCCAGTGCCAATTGGACATTGTAAGTGGTGCAGTATGCTAATTTCCGGGGAAAACGGTGCAAATTTTGAGTTGAGGCCTTTAAATTGCCCATTTTTAGACCATGAACTACGAGTTGACGTCGAGTTACCTGAACCTCGTGGTGAATATGATCTCCCTGATGATGCTCCAATCACGAATCGAGGACAGAAAGGCCATTCTCGGTTGGTTTTGTGTAAATTGCTAATTTTATATTAAAAATACATTAAAAATTTCGCAATTCAGGAATGTTCAACGCTGCCTACGACCTCTCCCACGGTCAGAGCGAGGCCTCTTTCCCCCGTTTGGGCCAGTTGATCATGGACTACGACCAGCCGTTGAAAAAGCTCAGTGAGGACCTGGGACCGCTGAATAGGGTTCGTTTTGTAAATGTATTGTTTTATAAATTTATAAACTTTGTAATTTTATATAAAAAGTGAATTTCAGTTGATGCGCCAGGCGTTGGTCTCCCTCTCGCCGCACTACCTCCGCAGGAATATCACGGGAGATCAGTGGAGGAGGGCCGAATTGTTCTCCCTCACCAGGAATCCACATCAGATTCTGTACGCAGCACAGACGGAAACGGTTGGTTTTAAGGAGTTTGGTGTGGTTTTTCATTAGATTTTTAAATTTTACAAAAATAGAATCGGTTGAAAATAAGCTTTTAACGGCTGGCGCGAAAGAATGTGTGCCAGGCGGTTGGTACGAGGACGTTTCTAGAACGCTGCCTGAGGTCACCGGTTGAAGCAGAAAGCGGCCTGAGGTTGCCAGAAAAAGCAGAAAACCCCGGATGATGTAAAATTGGAGCCAGTCGTATGGTAATTTTGTAATTCCGAATTTTCCAGATGGCCTGCGAGTACCTCTCCCTGGACGTGATGGATCGCTGGATCGTCTGTAAGTTATCGATTTTCTTGTTCTAATTTTTTTAAAATGTTTTTTTCAAAATTTCATTTAAAATTCAATCAAATTTCAGACTGCGCCACCACGTGTCACACCTCTCTCCTCAGCGACCACACAATCCACACTCTGTGGCAGCACAGTCTTCAGAATGGCACCTGTCTCAGAATATGCAGGGATGAGGTAAGAATAGTTCATTGTTTCAATTACAAAATGCTAATTTTCCGGGCTAGTCCAATGTTTGACACGTACGGTTTGAAACCGCCGTTGGAGGTGCTATTGACCTCAAAATGGCCCTAAAAAGCACTTTTTGGGGTGCTATATGCAAATTTTGAGCGCTATTTTCGAACTAAGACTGGATTGTGTCAATCAGTGGGCTAGCCCGAGGAAAATCGCCTTGTTTTCACCAATTGGCTCATTTCCCCTCTAAAATGTTAAAATACACTTCCAGGTATTCCACGTGCACCAGGAACTGATCCAATTTTTCGACTCGATCAAAGGCTACCACAAGAGGAGCCTCGAGGTCAAGGAGGACCTCTCCATCGCCCTTCAGGAAAGGTAGGACCCTTTACTGTATTTCTTACTGTATTTTCATTTAAAATCCTCAAATTTTGATTAAAATCCTCAAATTCTTACTAAATCTCATTTTCAGTGGCCGTATCCACTCTGACCGTCGCCGCTTCCTCCGTTCCGCCCTGAGGGAACTCACCCTGTTCATCAAGGACAAGCCGGGCCTCCTCGGACCGAAGATTCTCTTCGTTTGGATGGTGCTCTCCTTCAGCAGAGACGAGGTACTGTACCGGAAATTACGGTATCGCTAGCTAAGGAGGGTGGATTACGGTGGCTTGTCCGGTTGATCAAACCCTGCATTTACCTTACGAGGTCATTGGGTAGCTCTCCCAACTGACGTCGACCGTATATCAAATTACCGTAATTCCAGGTTCTGTGGCTGGTTCGTCACCAGGCGGAATGGCCTTCGACGAAGAAAGGGAACAAGGGGGCGGATGAGCTGCAGGATAAACTCCTCCCGGAGCTTCTGCACTACATGCTGGAGCTGAGGGACCTCGTCCTAAAATACAATCTGGTCATCCACAGGTACTACAGAGAGGTGGGTTCATTGAATTTTGCCTCGAAAACCATGTTTTCCGCTAGAAAATGGGTAAAATGGAGTAAATTTGGATTCTGAAATGCTAAAAGTACCGTAATTTGATCTATTTTCAGTACATCAACCGGAACGACGTCTTCTCACTGGAAGAGATCCTTCCAACCCTCACCGGGCTTCTGGAAGACGATAAGATCCTTCTGCAGGATTTCGTGGATTCCATTGCGAATATTAACTCGGACACGGATATGAGGGCGCTGAGGCTCGATTGGATGAGGTTTCAGGTGAGAATTTGAAGTTTGAGCTAGTTTTTGGTCTTAAAAATGGAGGAAAATCATTAAAAAATCGATTTTAGGCGCGAACGAGCGTGGCCCGATCGTCCTTCTCCCTGCTGCACAACAAGAAACTGGCGATTCTGATGAACACGACCATCTTCCACATGAAAATGGTGGAGATGCACGAGGAAATGCTCAAGGAGACCAGCGATCTCAGCATTTACTGGTAAAAATTCACCGGAAAACAAAACAACCGGCTGGTACGAACTGACCGGGCCACTCGACTGGTTGGATTCCAACCGTTGGAAAGCCATTAGATTTGAAAGCAGCATCCCACATTTGCATTTGGCACCCAAAAAGTACATTTCGTGTCATTTTAAGTCGGAAAGCACATCCCACGGAGATTTGTGTCACAAAACCAATCTTTATCATTTTTAACATGTATTAAATCCAAAAACCCTCAATTAACCTTCCATTTCCAGTTTCTACCCGAAGATCTTCGAGCACCACTGGCGTCTGTGTCTCTCCCTCCCGATGCAGTCCCGCTACGCCATGTCCTTCGCCAGGATCTGCTCCCATTTCACCGGCTGTCGCCACGACATGTGCCCCGAGGAGCACATGCATCTCGCCGAAAGGGTACGATTTCCCTCTTTTCTTGCAACTCTGCGCCTTTTTTGTCGTTTTTGTTTCAATTTTTGGTTTATTAAACCTGAAATCCTCGTTTTCAGGCGACGAGTACGTGTAATTCCATCCTGGACGACATCTGCAAGTCTGCCGGTGACGTCATAGCCCATCTCTGCGAATACGAACTGGGACTGGCTGATCAGACCTGCGCCACTCAGGTAAATTGGAGCTGAGAGCTCAGAAATTGGAGGATTTCTGTGGAAAATTCCAAGTTTTCTTTGTTTTCCGGGTAAAAACTAACGTTTAGGTGGCGTTGATGATAGCCCAGCAGCTGCAACGGAACAAGGGAGGAAAGGCGGCCGCCCAGCAGAAGGAATTCATCGCAGCTGGGGAGGAGAGCTACCGGGCAGACAGGGTCAGACTCACTCTGCCCGATAAACTACAAACTACACTCGGTAAGGGCATTTCAATATAGAAGCGCACTGCGGTTCTGGTGACCTCAGGCCGCTCTCCGCTTTTTCTGGCAACCTCAGGCCGCTTTCTGCTTTTTTGGCAACCTCAGACCGCTTTCCGCTTTTTATGGCAACCTCAGGCCGCTTTCCGCTTTTCCTGGCAACCTCAGGCCGCTTTTTATCTCAATTATCTCCCCTTTTCAGTGGAAATCTGTGCTGGTCTGGGCCAACATCGCCAGGTCTTCGTGGCTGATCACGTCTTCGCTCCCCGCGAGTACCTCTCCCAAGTCCTCGAGAACCGCTTCGTCGACCTCATTCTAAGCTCTGCCATCGACAGTAAGTTGTCCTCTTCATTAGCATTCAGTGTCCAAGTCCTTCTAATTAGCATATTGGGCTGGCCCGCCGTGCCATTATTTCGCTGTCGTAACTCCTTTCCTTCCAGGTTCCACCCCCGGTTCTGTTCCCCGCCGTCCTTCGGAACTCTACATGGTCATTCAGGCCTTCATGGCCGTCCTGCAGAACATCGACACGTGCAGTATGTTAATTTTTGTATTTTCAAGTAAATTAGTCTTCCGATGATTATATTCAAATTCAGTAACCCTGGACATCACCCGTCTCTTCAACAACGCCCTCCTCCAGCAGACTCAGCCACTGGATTCGAAGAACCGTGAAACGGTCACCTCCATCTACACCAAATGGTGAATTTTATTGTTAGAATCGATTTTTATTCCCCTTAAACCCTCGATAATCCCTTATTTTAGGTACCTGGAAGTGGTGTTGCGAAGGGCCTCGACCGGAAGTATTCTGTGGAGCGAACACCTGCAGGCCATGGTGGCCGTGGATTCTAATCCCTTCCCTCCCGAACAATACACGGATCCTCTGGAATTGCGCTGTCTCGCCCAGATCCTGGGGCCATACGGAGTGAAGTACTTCTCAGAGAGACTCACTTGGCACGTGGCCTGTCAGATTGGGGAGATTCACAAGGTAAGGGCTTGTTTAGAGCATCCTATGTGGTACAGGTGGGTGTCCCAAGGGGGCACGCCCCTTTTAGGGAGACTTGTGAAAGTGGAGGGTGCAGATAGATCCTAGCCTGGAAAAGAGAGCCTGTTGATCATGGAGACGCAGGCTGAGATAATCGGAAGAAGCAGAAGCGGCCTTAGGTCACCGGAGAAAGCGGAAAGCGGCCTGAGGTCATCGAAAAAAGCGGCCTGATGTGACTGAAAAAAGCGGCCTGAGGTCACCGAAAAAAGCGGATGGCGGCCTGAGGTTGTCAGGAAAAAAGCCTAGGCGGCCTTAGATCTGGGCAACCTCTTCCAATTCTAGCCAATTCTCTCCCTTTCCAGTTGGTTCTGCAGAACAAGGAATGGCTTCTGATGGCCAGACATCACTTCGACAACGCCGAGAAGATGAGGGAGGTCGTCCACGCTCTGTCCGCCGAACACAAAGACAAAAAGGTGGGATTTCTAGTTTCAGGCAGTTTTAAGCGCCATAAGGCCTTAATGACCTTACTGGAAGGCAGTTTGTATAACTAAAATACCCATTTTCAGTCGGGAACTTCGATCACCAGTGCATCCGACTGCATCCTCCAGCGAACGGCCATCGTCGGCCAGATATTCATGTTCAGGGATGCACTCCACGTGGCTTTGAAACAGGTATTTGGAATTTTAAAGGACTATTCTAAATGGATTACTGTAATTTTAGGTCCTGGACCAGCGTCTGCCCTTCATGACGGCCGCCTTTTCGAATCTCTACGATTCTATGGACGAGTCGGGGAAGACGGTACGAGAGAGGCAGAGGCGGAGAGAGCGAGGGAGTTTCTGTCACAGGGAGAGAGGAAAAAGACGCAGAGGAAAAAGAAAGGAGGAGAAATAGTGAGAGGAAGAGGGAGGATTAGACACATGCATGTCTGCACCCTCCACCACTCCCACTATCACGCAGTCTGCGTCTCTCAATTGACCATTCTCTCTCTTGACGAATGTCTGCACCCTCCGTCGTTTCAGCACTCTTTCCCTTCATCTGCACTCTCCCGGCGTGTACGCTATCTCGATGTAGCATGTCTGCGCCCTCCCGTGCATGACGCTCTCTAATCTCTCATCATATCTGTGTCTCCACAATCAGCATACTCTCTCACCCTGGGTCGTCTGCACTCTCCTCGTTGATTACACTCTCTACGCCTTGGGTTTTTCTGTCCTCTCCTGCCTTTATATTCTCTCTCATTGCCTTTTGTCTGCACTCTCCACGGCCACCACACTCTCTTCCTGAGTTTGAGCGACTCTGTCTGCACTCTCTCGACATTACATGATCTCTTAGGCTTTTCTATGCTGTCGGCACTCTCCATTACTGACTGCTGTCTTGCCTGTCCAACCTCAAAGAAACGAGGCCTCGCAGCGGCTCAAGCGGCCTATGGCTGCAAAAAAGTGGTCCAGGCGGCCACTGATTGCCAAAAGCCGCTTTTAATTGCCTAAAAAGCAGGTCAAGCGGCCTTTGGCTGCCAAAAAGCGGTACTCGATAAAGAGAGAGAGAGAGATAGACAGAGAGAGAGAGAGAGAGAGAGAGAGAGAGAGAGAGAGGACTGCCTGTTGATCCCCTCTCTTTTCAGATCATCGCCGAACTGGCCTCTGCGATGGGCCAACGCTGCCCAGTGGACATAGCCCTGGTGCGGACGGTGCAGGCCCAGAACCACCCCTACTCTCCCGAGGAATTCCACTCCCTCTCCTGTCTTCTGATGGTCGCCGTGGCCGTCTCCCTCCCCCGTCTGGCCGCACTCGAAAGCGCCACCTACAAACCCAGTCTTAAAGGTGGGAATTCATTAGAAAATGGGAAAATTGTGCAATTTCAGCGAATTCCAACAACTCTCACTGCATCCCGCTGGCGGTGAATACGATAGCAGGGGCGTTGTTCCACATGCACGGGAAGAAGGATACTCAGCAGAGGATTAAGGAGTTCCTGGCGGTGCGTTAGAGAGAGAGTGTGCTAAACGAGGAGAGTGCAGACAGCTCTGGAGTGAGGGAGTGGATTTCCTGCAAAGACGTAGAGTATAGACTGCGAGAGAGTACATTTAAGCAGGAGAGTGCAGAGTGAGAGACGCTGGTTTGGATGACAGATGAGAGTGCGGTAATGGTGGAGAGTGCAGATATCCGAGGGTGAGAGAGTATGCCGAATGTGAAGACGCAGAATGTACCGCATATTATTCGCGCATTTAGTGAGCGCGTGGGAGGGGAGAGGGCAGACAGGACAGCACAGCCATTTAATGACGAGAGAGTGTAGTTATAACGGAGGGCGCAGGCATCGAATCAGTTGGTTAGATAGAATGGAAGATTGAGAGACGCAGCCTGGATAGATAATTAGTGAGCGTGTGAAAGAGAGCACAGAATTGTCTAGACCCTCGTTTTACTCTCTGTACCTCCTCAATATGCTAATGTTCCCGTACGCCATCGCTAATTCGCTCATTTCAGGTGGCTTCCAGCTGCATTCTGAAGAACGCGTGTGACAGTGAGGCTGAGAAGAACACGACCCACAACCAGGCCACCCTCTACATTCTCCTCGAGGAGGTAATTTACTGATTTCCCTCAAAAATTGCCCAAAATTTGGGTATTTTGACAAATTCCTGCCCAAAATTCGCATCTTGCACCCTAGAATCCCCCATTTTCAGTTGGTGAATCGGTGCGAGTGGCTGACGATGGACGTGTTGGAGACCTGCCTTCCCTACAACCTCATCCGCACCGCCTATCAGAACTGCTACGACCTGGAAAAGCCGGCCGCCTGAGCCGCTCGGCGGTCCAACCTAAGGCCTCCCTCCATTTCTCTCTTTCTTACGGGCTCTGACCGGTGATTTATCGAAAGAAATCTCCGTTTTGGTGCATTTCCTGCGTTGCCTTTCTCCCCTTATGTATCCCTCCTTTTGTATCCCCTTTGTCGCCTGTTTTGGTCCCGCCACGACTTCTCTCTAGTCAGCTCAATCGACCGTTTTGTTTCCTCACTTAATAGACCGGAAGTAATCGATGTATTTATGGACTATGAGGTAGCTTTATGTTTCATATGTGTATGATAAACGTGTAAAATTGATTTGTTTTATTGGGCGGGAGTGAGCAAGAAAAGGAGAAAGAGTACGGTAATAAAAATTAAGTATTGCTAGCATTTATCGTAGCTCTGAATTTTGTCAGCCAACCGGCGTCGTTCGAAAAATCACAGGTCAACAAGAACAGGCGGTAGGGGTCAACTAGGACGCGGAGCCAGCGCATCCATTGTGACCTGCAATGAAATCAATGCAAAAAAATATATTTAGAAAAGCCGAATGTGCTATTACACAAATAAATAAAAAAAAGCACCCATTTTTGCTTTTTTTTCTTATAAAAAATAATTTGCATTATTTTGTAGAATTTAAGGCAAAATGGTCATCCACTTTTCCTGCCTCCCCCGCCGATTTTAAATAGAAGTAACCGAAAAGGTTAGATTTTATTTATTTCTCCTTTTTAAGATCAGAAATTTAGATGGAATGTGAAGATTTTATTAATTTCGAGCAGAGTTCCTGCTTTTCGTCCGCGATTTCCAGGAAAATCGGACATCGCATTGCGAGAGAAGGTGTTGTCGGCGGATACTTTGAATTTGAACATGTTCCGTCTGAAAATGTAGGTTAATTCTTGGAAATTATGGATTACTTGAATTTTTCAGAAGCTGAAAATCGTGCACAATGCAAGGAATTTTAAAAGACCTATATGCAAAGTTTTTGATGTGCCACTTGACACAGTAGT
This sequence comes from Oscheius sp. G VE-2021, assembly GCA_022343465.1. Taxonomy (NCBI): domain Eukaryota; kingdom Metazoa; phylum Nematoda; class Chromadorea; order Rhabditida; family Rhabditidae; genus Oscheius; species Oscheius sp. G VE-2021. Next base: position 1,948,311 of record JAJQXH010000009.1, read on the forward strand.
TCGGCAGCAAGTCGAACAAATTCTCTATGATGTTAGTTCACGCACACCAAACGATTGGAAATTCAATTTCCAGAAACATTGTCAATTACCGTAACTACGGTTTCTGGTCATCTGAGCGAGATTGTTCCCAAAACGCGCAAAAAATGGTGTTTTTCGAGGTTTTTTGAGATTTTCTCGAAAAAGTTCAGTTACGGTTATTCAAAAAGTAGATGTAATTCTGCGTTGAACCCACACTGTCCGATTATATTCCTTTGGATGAAGTAGAAAAATTACCGTACCCAAACGGGCACCTACCGTAACCCAAAAAGGACATCGGCTCAAAAGTTTCAGGATGAGGTCAGGGTACCATAGGGACCTTGTACACAAAGTTTCAGCCAATTCTAAGACATCAAGTCTTTTCTTAAGACTTCTACTTAGACAGACTCTTAACATAATTTAGTGTCAAAGTATTTATCTGACATGCCAAGTGGAAGATAAAGATTTCTTTTCTTTGGAAGCTACAGACATTCGTCTCCGCCGTTGTGCGGTAACATTGAAAGCTGTGAACTGGATGCTGAAAGTGAGTTTTAAAGTTTTTTAAAGGAGTTCAAATTTAGGAGTGGCTAAGCGGAAAACGCCAAATGATATTTCTGCAATTGTTTGGCGAGAGGACTGAGGAGACGGAGGAAGACTTATTCTCTGGAATAACTATTCAGAGAAAGGTCGGACAAGATGGATATGAACTGAAGGGGAAGAAGACAAATTGTCTCCTAGGTTTTCGATTTGAGAATGGCGGGTACGCTATTTCCTGTAAAGACGAGTATTGTTTGTGTGAAAATGCCTCCAATGTTACTGAATAAAATTTGTGTGTTTTGTTTAAAGGACCATTTGGTGCTGGCTACTGTAGGCGACGGTATAACCCCTGCCGCGACCTCCGATTGCGTACGGGTGTGAGTCACGCTGCGCTGCCATGTCGTACAACCAGGGTTTTCTGCGTCTTAGCAGGGGATGAAAGATTGGACGAATTGGCAATTTTTGGAAACTCCAGGGGAAAGGAATCGTATTTTTATTTTTTACTCGTGAACAACAAAAAGTTTATTGCCAATTACAGATTTAAGTGGAATGTGAAACTTCAGAATCTCTTCTCTAAAAAAGTTGAACCTCAAAAACTTTTGAAACAGCCTAAACCAGTCATTATTTAAGGCAATTCAGAATATAAAAGTTTTTAGAGCTTAATTTTAATTCCCCCTTGGCTGGAATTGGGGGTCGATGATTTTATGCCAGCAGGTCCTTTCAAAGAAAATTTTACGTATTTACTAAAAAGTTGTAACCGTGTGACCTAAAATTCTTATTACAAGAGTTTCGGCTCAAAATCGACGAAAATTTTCTTACCCAACAACAAAAAATTCAAAATCATGAAAATCAGATTTTCGAAAAATCTTCAAAAACCCATATTTTTCGGAGATTCGCTCTTTTGTTGTTAAAAATTCAACTGAAGGTGAAAATTGGCCCAAAAAAGATATTAGGTAAATTATGATGATTGGCCCAAAAACTCTCAAGAATATGCTTAAAAATCATTGAGATAAAAAGCAAAAAACCAAGACTCCGGTTCTGCTGAAACATGTCAAAAGTGCATTTTTAAAAGTTTTTTTACTATAAACTTTAAAACCAAACCTAGTGCCAATTCGTATTGATACAAACAAACAAAAAAAATATAAGATAAGAAATTCAGTGGTGGGGAATCGAACCCACGACCTTCAGATTATAAAGCGAGGTTCTTATCCGCTGCGCCACCGGAACCCTATGCTCTGGCTAACCGCTGGCTACAAGGCCACAGACAAGGGTGGACCGTAAATGATTTAAACGATAATAAAAACAATTTAATGCTTTATCACACTACACTACAATAGTTTATAAAGAAAACAACAACAAAAATTGGCCTGGGGGTGGATTCGAACCCTCGATGTTTAGATAGCCAGTCCGGGCCAACCTGCGTTTTCCCCGCCTTTGGCCACAGGGCAGTCGCGTCGGGTCGTTATGCAAATTTTCCAATCTTCTCACCCCCCCTTTAATTACCATAAATTCCTCAACGTTTTATTGATTGATCTCTAAATTCACTTAGCATATTCGTAAACTAGGCCATCTCATTTGCCTAGCCTCGATCCTCCCCCTCGCTCCCTCAGCCAGTCATTCCCTCTCCTGTCTTCGCTTGAGCGGTCGGGTCTCCAAAATGAGGTTCTTCGTCCTTCTGCTTCTCTTCATGTTGCAGTTTCTGTCGTCTTCTGCTGTTTCTGATTGTGAGTTTCTGAAGTTGGCGGTTCTAATTCGAACCTAGGTGTCATAACTCTCAGAGGAGGAATGGGCATGGATGAGATTTTGGCCGAATGGGAAACATGTAAACAAAATGGAGCTTCCGAAGACAGATTGACAATTACGACCGACGATGGCTCTGACCTTGATCTGAGCGCAGTCACCCAGGAGCAAATGTACAAGCTGTGCCCTGAAAGAGTTTAGAAGCCTGAAGTATGTATCCTTCAGCGTTTTGTTATATTTTACACTTACAACTGCATATTTTTAGATAAAAATGGACGTGAATGTTAAAATGCACAATAACCCAGACCTTGAAGATGTGTACTGCCCGATGCACTTGCAGCGCAAGTTTCATAATGGGATAGGAATACCATTGAATTTCAGGGGGCAAAAGTTATGTCCTAGTAAAAAACAAAGAGTTGCAAGTTGTGTCTGGTCCAGTTAAAATGGAATCGCCAGAACTTTTGAAAGTCAGGGGAAATCGGAAGTTGGATGGCTCATACGCCATCATAAGCAATCTTCCCGATGAACATAAAATCAATGTCCAGGTGACCACAGGTAATTAATATAAGATTTCAGTTTTTTTAAACGAGTTTGGCTTATTTCCTATAGTTAATAAGAAACAACATTTCAGAATGTTGGTTCTTCGACGAGAACAATCAAAAATTCGTCCCAGCAAACGCCGATGATTTGGCTCATTGCAAGGATGTCCGAGGAGATTTGATCTACGAAGAAGCCAAGCATCTAACAGGCTTTATAACGAAAATCACCGGATGTCTCGTCATTCGAAACAGTGGCGTCGAAAATCTCGATTTTTTCACTAAACCAGTCACAAGTGTGAAGAGGGACTGTACAGACCCCGCTCTTCATTCTCAAATCAGTGGAAACAAGAAGCTATGGCTCCATCCTACAGTCATCAAGGAGCGCTTAGATGTTCTTCCTATTGAAATTTCAATGCATCCTGATAGTGGTTAGTGACTTTTTGCATTTTTGTTTATATATTGCTTTTAAGAGTTCGAATGCACCGTTGCCCAAGCCCTATCAGATGACTTCTTGTGTTCTTATGTCAGTGAAGATCTGCGATTAGACCAAAACAATGGTGCGTTTCTTTCTAAATTAAAAGCTTTTGGTTGAGCTTGAAAAACGGAACTAACGTGAATGTTTCAGTTTTGCCTGCCCATAACATGAAGACAATCAGACAACTTTCTATTCGTTCGACAACTCTGACCGACATTTCCTTCCCCAAGTTGGAGACGGTCGGAAAAGACGATAAATACTACCCAGGTTGTGCTACGCAAGTTGTTTAACCTCTGTTTAATTTAGCCATCAATATCGAAGGAAACACTAAATTGACATCGATCGATTTTCCATCTCTGAAAACGCTGAAAATTGCAGAGGATCGAACAGTTTTTATATTCACAGGTTCCCCACCGTTTGCTGTTTCGGATGCTACTTTTCAAACTATCCAACGGGCTGCGGGAACCAAGGAAGTAAAAATAGGTGAGCGGAAATAGAAAGAAAGATGTCACACACACACACACACACACACACACACACACACACACACACAACACACACACACACACACAACACACACACACACACACACACACACAACACACACACACACACACACACACACACACAACACACACACACACACACACACACACACACACACAACACACACAACACACACACACACACACACACACAACACACACACACACACACACACCCGCAAGCTATCCTATTCAGAGTTCACCTGCACCAAACAAAACGCAAACACCAATCGTTTTTGTGTGGTAGACCACCAAGGCGACCTGTCGTTTACTGGTCTAACTGCATCCACCAGTAAGTGTTTCTCCCAAAAAAAAGAAACCTCAATTTCACAGTCGCCAGCGAACTGGATTTAATAAAGAAGCTAAAGCATGTGTCTGGAAACCTCACCATTTCTGGAAATATGAATGTCAAATTCGAATTCGATAATGATAATGCCTCAGAATCGTCAACACCGAATTGACTGATATGTACTTTTTCCATATTACCAAACAATCAACGGCAACCGGATGTAACAATCTTGTCAAAGGAAACAAAAAACTTTGCATGGACTGGAGTACAATAAAAACAATTAAGACTGCGTTTGGACAACCCATTGAGTTTGAATTGGATGAGAGTTGTGGTGAGTTTTTTACGCGCATAAGGAGCGCTCACGCACGCATGCACACACATACACACACACTCACTCCCTCACAAACATACTAACTTTCAGATGTCGCCTGCAGCAAAGACGAGTTCAAGGAACCCAACAATTTCTGTAATCGCCTCTACGAAGACATCGTTCTTCGAGACATCGCTGGTTTGAAATCTCGGTTTCATCTTCAAATTACAAGTGTTCAGATGTGAGTAGCAGCGGATTTTCCGAAGTCATTGAGAAAGTGGAGGTTCTTGATGGACGAATTGAAATTTACAACACGACGATCCAATCGATTGTTTTCCCGAAACTGAGAAAAATCCAAAGTTACCAATCGCAGGCCACCATCCTCATACAGAAAAACAACAAACTTGGCGAATTCTCAATGCCGAAGTTGGTTACTTTTAAGCCAGCCCAGGGTCAGAATGCGGCTGAAATAACCGAAAACCAGGGATTCCGACTCAATGAGCAGTTAAGAACCATTTTCTTTAACCAAGGGAATGGTTTTGTTTACGGTGGGTAGAGAGGGAGAGAGAGAGAAAGAGAGAGAAAGAGATAGAAAGGGAGAGAAAGAGAGAGAGGGAGAGAGAGAGAGAGAAAGAGATAGAAAGGGAGAGAGTGAGAGAGAGAGAGAGAGAGAAAGAGATAGAGAGGGAGAGAGAGAGAGAGAAAGAGATAGAAAGGGAGAGAAAGAGAGAGAGGGAGAGAGAGAGAGAAAGAGATAGAAAGGGAGAGAGTGAGAGAGAGAGAGAGAGAGAGAGAGAGAGAAAGAGAGAGAGAGAGAGAAAGAGAGAGAGAGAGAGAGTGAGAGAGAGAGAGAGAGAGAATGAAACCGTCTCTTTCAGAATGCCATGAAACTGGATCAGTGAAGGATTTGTCCTCTCTCAGTGGATGTACGGACATAAGCACCGACCTCACTTTGGACCCAACTGTGACTGGCTCTCTTCAAAAAGGCGAAATCAAGAAGATCAAAGGATGTCTCAAAATTCAAAACACTCAGTTGAAATACATTGATTTCCTTGATTTGAACAGTGGGAATACGGGAAATGGAGCAAACTGCCAGACAGAGCATTGTGAGTTTTTTCATTATCATTTCATTTTTTTATACTTTTATTTTATTATTTTTATCGTTTTACATTTGGTGGTCTCCTTTTTAAGCCCCGCCCCTTTTACCATGCACTTTTGACACACCCCAATTTAACCACGCCCCCCGCGACTCGAAAATGGGCGTTTTCAAGGTTTTCTCAAAATTATTATTTTAAATTAAAATTTAAAAAAATCTTTATTTCAGCAATCGAAAACAACGGAGAATTGTGCATTTCACAATCCAAGCAGAGCCAATTGAAACAATACTACCCTAATATAAAAATCAATAACAACAAAGCACAATGCCGTAAGTTCATTTTTAATTTAAATTATATTTAAATTAATAAATTGTAAGATTACGGTATTTCAGCGATCCCCTGTACGGATGTCTCAATTGCCTCAACTCCTAATTGTGCAGTGGTGGAATCCAACCTTAAAATCACTTCTTGCGGTAGAATTATCGATTTATTATTAATTTTCAATTTTTCAGCCGCTGATGCTAAATTCACAGATGTCCAGGAAATCCGAGGATTGCTGGAAATCGATGCCCCTTGTGCTTTGACTTCTATCAAAACATTGCTCCCGAAATTGGCAAGAATCTCTCCGCCAACTGGTAATTTAAATTGATTTTTAACATTTTATTTATAATTTTAGGTACTGCCCTGAAATTGAGGAATATCAAAGGACTGTTCAATTTCAAAGAACTGAAATCGATTGATTTTGCGGTCGCAAGACAAGATCTTTCGGTTGATGCAGAATTGGCAGATAAAGTGGGTTTCTCTGCGCTCTCTCCGCTAAACACACTGTCTCGCCGTTTAGCCGTCTGCGTCTTGCGCGGAGGTACACTCTCGCGCACTGTCTGCGCCCTCCGCGTGAGAGATTTGTTTCGGCTGGGGCGCACATTTTTTTCTATATCAGTTGAAACTTTTGAGCATTAAAATTTGAAAATTATAAAAGTTTACTTTTTCAAATTCATTTTTCAGATCCCATTCATGGATGCGGCTGATGTAAGGATCGCCTTTGGAATTCACAAAGTAAAGTTAGCGAATGAGGAAAATCCGCCTTCAGGAGGTTGAAATTTCAAAATTTCAAACTAAATCTTCATTTTCAGTGTGTGTCTTCCTCAATCCTCAAGAAAACATCCAAAATTGCGCAAAAATCGAAGGAGATTTGATTTTGAACGCAAATACAAAGACAATTTCCACTGAAATCAAGGAAATCACGGGCTGTCTGATTATGAAATACACGGAAATGGCAAACTACGATTTCCTGCTGAAAATCGATAAAATCGGAGCCAACTGCAGGTGGACGAGTGGATCTACAGGTGAGAAATGGCCCGCGACTGACACCCGTAGCGGATCGGCGACTGACCTGAATGGGGTCAACCCCCTGACCAGAAAAAGACAGCTTTGCGCAGAGGCGATAACGTGACCCATGAAGCTCTGCTGAGGTGCGTTTATTGCTGGTTGAAAACTTTTCCCAATTGCCCGCGGTTCCCCCTGAAACATGGGAGGAATACGCAATTTTTGAAAGCCCCTAGGGGGCACAAAATGGCATTTTCAGTGATAACGCAGACGAATTGCATTCCCTACTCGATCAGAAAGGAAATGAAAGACCCAGTGGCCAACGCAGTGAAACAAGGAAACAACACTCAAGGATGCAGTTAATTTGAATTTAAATTAAAATTCGATTGAAATTCAGGGGAATGTTCCGGATTGGAGAAGGGAAAGCAGTGCCACGTGGTCATTGGAGACTTGGTTGTGAAAGGAACTGTAAATGACGAAACGAAGAGACAGCTGGAGGAAGTGAAAACCATCTACGGACGATTGGTCATCACGGATTCTGACATCAGCAGGGTTCCCATGACGAATCTGGAGACGATTGAGAGTCCCGACGCGAAAAGTGGGTTTTAAATTCAAATTGAAACTTGAATTTCAATTTAAGAACCTGCGATCGAAGTGTCTGACAACAAGAATCTCCAGAAGCTGGAAATTCCGATTCTGAACAAAATCGATTCTCCTTCGCCTCAATATGTGAAGATTGAGGGAAATCCGAAATTGGAGAAATCCCAAGCTCTGAAGGACAAATTGAAGCAGCTGACGGGAGAAGATTGCACGGAAAAGGGAACAGGCAAATGCCTTCTGACGAGTGCACAGAGGACACAAGTGGGAGGATCCACCACGGAGGCTTCGAAGGAGGCGGCGGAGGAGGATGGTTAGAGAGAGAGGGAGAGAGAGAGGGAGAGAGAGAGATAGAGATAGAGAGAGAGAGAGAGAGAGAGAGAGAGAGAGGGAGAGAGAGAGAGAGAGGGAGGGAGAGAAAGAGAAAGAGAAAGAGAAAGAGAAAGAGAAAGAGAAAGAGAAAGAGAAAGAGAAAGAGAAAGAGAGAGAGAGAGAGAGAGGGAGAGAGAGAGAGAGAGAGAGAGAGAGAGAGAGAGAGAGAGAGAGAGAGAGAGAAATCCCCTTCTTCCAGGAATCGGGACTGGAGCCATTATTGGCATCGTCGTCGGCGTCCTCGTCGTAATCGCCATCATCATTGGCGTCGTCGTCTTCCTTCTGATCAAGAAAAAGAAGAAAAAGGCCACTCTTTCCAAAGAAGGCCTCAGCAAACTGAAAGCTACCGTATCCAAGACGGGATCCGATCACGAAACGGGACCTCAGCCATCCACCCCCACCGGAGACAAGAAGGTTTCGAAATCGGCTGAATCTGTGAAGAATGTGGATGCCTACGAAGTGGCCTCGATGCAGGGCGCCAATGCTGGAGCCTCGAAGCCTGATGTCCTTCAGTCCGGATTCACCGAAGAAGCCCCCAAGGCCCCTCCTCCCGCTGTTCCCAAGGGGGTCGATCCCTACGATGTGGCCTCCGATGTGGCCAAGATCTGAGATAAAGAGGGCCAATAAAGATTTGGAAAAATCACAAAGACTTGATGTTTTCAGTTTTTTCTTCAGTGGTCTTTTAGAGAGTAGGAGTTCGGGGAGATTAAAGCAAGGTATTGAGATGAGTCTGAGAGCATAGGCCCTCTGGATCATTTATATGGGCGGAGCATGGACCTGTCTAGGTCATGGACGTTTCGAGATCCCCTCAGTAGTGGAGTCTTCAGAGATTAGCGTGGCTCAAGGCGTGGTCTTCAGGTGCCAGAAGGTGTATAGAGAGCGGAGACTCTAGAGGTGAACAGAGGCGGAACCAGGGAAGATTGGACACACATGCACACATTCACACGTGTACATATTTACATTCGCACACATGCACACATATACACTCACATACTCACACATACATTCACACATGCACACACATTTACAAAAACACACAAACTAATGAGTATTTGAAGGAGGAGATAAGGGTGTTATATTTGGGGAGTGAAGTCTAACACACACACACACACACACACACTCACACACGTGCACACACACTCATGCACACCTACACTCATACACACATACACATATCAAGAGACACACATACACATACGTACACATACGCACATACACACATGCACATATACATTCACACACGTATCTACAAACATACATACACAGTCACACATTCACACACACACACACACACACACACACACACACACACACAAAACCAATAAGTTTTTTCTTAGGGTTCATCTGTTCCAAGGAAGTTGCCCTGTTAAACAAATATTGTGACGATGTCGAAGGTGATTTGCATATAAATGAAACATCAGGTAATGTTTTGCCAAAATTACAATACCCATAAATTCTAGATCCAATTGAAGTTGATATTTTTAAGAGGGCGAGATTTCTTAAGGGAAATATTACAATTTCTGGATTGAAGAATGTAAGCCTCACATCTGCTTTAATTACATCAGGTGAGTGTTTTGATTAAGGTTTTTTTAAATGAAGTTTTCATTATTTTATTTTAATAATTTTTCAGGCCCAATTACGATCCTTGACAATGAGGATATTACTGTATCAATCCCGAACCTTTACAACACCCCAAGTGTTGTTATTCGCAATACTTGGCTACCCATGGAAAATGCAAGAGTGCTAAAACATGCAGCTGCAAAAGGACACTATCTTTACGGTAACACTGGAAATGGACACTATGAATACGGTAGCTTTTTTAAAAATTGTATCAACTTCTGTATTTTTCAGAATGTCCATTGACGAGCTCTATTAATAATGCCACTAAAATTCAATATTGCTCATCGATCAAAGGAAACTTATTTCTGGAACATGCAAAAGAGTATCCGTCGGATACTACCATTACATCGATCAGTGGCTGTCTTCGAATTGTGAACACGGAACTGCAAGATTTGAACTTTTTGCATTTGACCCAGAATTCAACTGCAGTCGGATGTCCGAATGCGATCAAGGGGAACAAGAAGTTTTGTCTTACTTGGAGTGAAATGAAAGAATGGAAAAGACTATTCGGACAGCCGATTGAATTCGTTATGGATGAGAGTTGTCGTGAGTTTTAGAGAGAGAGAGAGAGAGTGAGAAAAAAGAGAATCCAATTTTGCAGCTCTCCCCTGCAGTATCTCCGAATTCAACGAACCAAATAGTTTCTGCAAATTATTCCAAGGTGCCATCGAACTTATAAATATCGCAGGTTTGTTAAAATTTTTAATTTTTTTCTTAAATCATTTAAAATTTAAAAAAATATTTACAATTCGAATTCAGATCTGAAAAACAATGGATTTGCTGCCGTTATTGAAAGAATGGAAACTTTGGAAGGAAAGCTTCATGTTTCGAAAACTCAACTCTCATCTATAGTTTTTCCCCGTTTGAAGGCAATCAAACACCACTCCTCGAATGCCGTGATTTTTGTCAAAGAAAACCACATTCTACGAGAGTTGTCCATGCCAATGTTACAATATTTCCAACCATGGAGTTATATTACAAAGGCAACTGAAATATCTCAAAATGACCGATTCCCCCTTTCAGAAGATTTATTCAAAATTTTAAGTAACACTTCTCTGACGGATATCGATTTCCTCGCTCCGTACACTGGACTTGAGGGACAGAATGGAAGGGAATGCAAAACAGGACATTGTGAGTTTTTAGTTGAATCTTCTTCAATCATTACTGATTGGTTAAATCAATCAATCAAAAGCAATGTTATTTATTGGGAAAATCTTATTGACTTTTTCATTAATTTCACATGAAAACTTATAAATAATGAGATTTATTGGGAATATCCACTTAAAACTGTTTTTGCGCTGTGGGTTACGGTAGTTGGGCTTACTGTGAGTTTTTAGTTGAATTTTCTTCAATCATTACACATGAAAAAATTTATTTATTGATTAAATTTACTTTAAACTTGGCGTTTTGGACCTTTTTTGGATTACGGTAGCTCACTCTGGCAAAGAATAAGGGTATAGTATTCTGCTTCAAAATTGTGCACTTTTTGTTTTTTTAGCGCAGCAATCAATAAAAGAATTGTATGCTGAGAAAAAAGATAATAAATAATATTTTTCACGCTAATCGGTTGAAAAATGGGGAAAACTAAAAACTAAAATTCAAAATTCAAAAACAGCCCTTTAGACTTTTTTTGATCAAAAAATGATAAACTGTGTATTTCATGCAAACCAGATCGCTAAAATAAATTAAATACATTTTAATTTTTCTTTTAAATATTTTTGTTCTACGCTGAAATGTAATTTTTCAGTGAGAGTGACAATAATTTTATTATAATGTTTCTCGACTTTTTCCTCATTTTTTTGGCTCTTGTTGAAAAATTTCAGGAAAAGCATAATTTGTTTTAAATTACAGTTGTAAGCATAAAAAGTGCTATCGATTTATGACCGAAAAATCTAATAAATCTATTTAGCCCAAAACATTTAACTAAAATCTACCGTAACAAAAATCAATATTAACCCCAAAAAAATCATCGATAGTGACCCAATAAATCGATAATGATCTCACAATGTCCTATTTTGCAAATATAATGACTTTAGCCAAATGGCATTTGGGTAAAATCAACGACTAAAAAGCCACTGACTTAAGTGTCTCAAATGGCGCAGAGGCAGGATCGTAGGCTAATAAGCTGAAGTTCCCGGGATCGATTCCCAGATGAAACGTAGCCAATTTTAGTTTTTCTTCGATTCGTAAATGCAAATTGACGCAGTATTACGTATGCTTAACCACATAAATTTTTGTACGCAATTTCGCGTCTTGTGATGTTTGGTAATCGATAAGGCAGATAATGGGGGAATGGATTGGATACAATTTCTTCATCAGATTTTCATAAATATAATAAACTAAATAATAATTTTAATAATAATAATAATAATAATAATAATAATAATTAAATAACAGTAAATCTAAAAAATAAAATAAACATAACAAAACATCACATTTTTGGAATTTCACCCGAATAAACAAAAATCAAAATAATCATAACTTTTCAGCAATCGAGAACAACACAAACCTGTGCATATCACCAGCAAGAGTGGATGCTTTGAAAAAAACACTACCCAGGAATCGTAATCAAAGGAAACAAAGAAGAAAATTGCCGTAATTGTATCTTTCAACCCAAGTATTTAAATTTCAGCGGTTGTCTGCACGGCGGGTACAATTAATCTAAGCTGCACAGTATTGGAATCGGATTATAACTACAATAGCCAATATTCCTCGGATAATTGCTGTAAGAAATTTTAATTATTTAAAGTTTTTTTTGGATTTCAGTACTAAATTCTGATGAGCAAAAGTACGCAAATGTGACAGAAGTCCGAGGAAAGATAACTATTGGGGTTGGATGCCAGCTGCCGTCTGTCAGACAAGTGCTCCCGAGTTTGAAGAAAGTTTCGGCGCCTTCGGGTATTTTTATTATTAGACTTATGGTTTATCGATTTTTAGGTGTTCTATTCCAAGTATCTGCCCCAGCCTTTGATTTACATGAATTGATAAAAGAGGTTGAATTCAATACTGCCAGGAACGGAAAATGGATTGAGATGGCGACGCACAAAAAGGTGATTTAAAAAGATCTTTCTAATTTCGGCCGCCAAATTGAACGAAAACTGTCAAAATGATCGATATCGATTTTTGAAGGGTTATTGCGCGCACGTCCGGGTTAAGGTATCATGGTACCTTATCTTAAAAAAACTAATGCACTTATTGGAAAGCTCTTTAAATGAAAGTTTCAAAAATATCTCAAATTAAGTTTTTAATCGTTTTTAAATTAAAGGGGAAGGACCTCGTAAAATTGATTTGTCAAAGCCTCTTTAAAATTATTTTATTGAACAGTTATCGTTTCCACGATTCTGAAACATACCCCTTTTTATTATTTGAACTGCAAAAGGGGTTTACAGGGCCGTTTTACGCGATTGCCGCACGGAAATACGGCAAGAGAGGGCGAGAGAGTGTGGGAAATGGAGAGACGCAGAATTGGCGGTAATTCAAATGACCATTTCCCCGAATTTCAAGCGGTCCTAAATCGGTTCATTTTTATTGGGAAAAAGAGGTATTTTTCGGAATCCTGATAATGAGATCTACCCTTTTATCACAAAACAGAAAAAAAAATTTATGCGGTTTTACGCGGATTTTTTTTAGCGAAACATCGATCGCGATTTAATCGATCTACAATGATTTTGAGATGCCATACATGGAACGTGCCGACTTTTATGTAAAATACGGAGCACACAGGGTGGAAATCAAAAATGCAGAGTCTGCGGGAGACGGAGGTAAATTTTTGTTTTGGCTTTTAATTTTATTTTTCAGTTTGTGTCTTTCCCAGCCCTCCAACATACATACGTGATTGTGGAAAAATCGAAGGAGATTTGATTTTGAACGCAAAGACAACGGACATTTCGGCAGAAATCAAAGAAATCACTGATTGTCTGAGTATGAAGAATACAAATTTGGGAAACTTCGATTTCTTGCTGAAAGTCGAGAAAATTGGAGTCAAATGCAGGTGGAGCAGTGGGTCTACAGGTGAGGAGGGAAACCCATTATTTGTTCTGTTTTTAATTGAACGAAATCAAACGCGCAGCCGAGTGAGACATAAGCGGCCTCTCAACTAAGCAGATGTGCTTATCCTTGGCGCAGCCGGTTAGATGGCGGACTGCCGCCCGATCCCCTTTTGCAAGGAGGCGGGTTCGAATCCTTTGCGTTATTATTGGCTCCAATCGTTGTTGAAAATCCTTATAACCCATTTAAAATTGTTTGAAATTGTTGAATTCTGAAATCTTCAGAATTTATTTCTTTTCCAGAAATTACCAACAATTGCATTCCCTACTCCATCAGAAGGCAGTTAAAAGGAGCAGTGGCCGACGCTGTCAATAAAGGAAACAACACTCAAGGATGCAGTTATTTTAATCTAATTTTCTGAATTAAAATTAAAATTCAGACGAATGTTCCGGATTGGAGGCTGGAAAACTCTGCCACGTGGTTATTGGCGACTTGGTTGTAAAAGGAACAGTAACTGAAGAAACGATGAGACAGTTGGAACATGTCAGGGAAATCTACGGAAGACTGATTATCAAAGATGCTACACTGGAATATGCCTTTATGGAAGAGTTGGAAAGGATTGAGAGTTCCGACAATGAAAGTGAGTTAAAATCGAATGGATCAATAGTATACTGTAACTAATTTAAAGAAAGCGCGCCAGTCTTAACCATGCATTTGATTATAAGGGCGCCGTACGCCGCTTGACAAGGTGCTAGCGTGGTGTAATGGTGGAGTGCGCCGCGCCACCCACAAGGTGCGAGGTACGATCCCTCTCGCGGCGGTCAATTTTGCCTTTTAGAAATCTTTACTAAAAATAACAGTACATTTATACTTTATTTATTTTATTCTACAATCCATTTGCAGATCCTGCGATCGAAGTGACTGGAAACCCGAACTTGAAAGAGTTTGAAATCTACTCTCTGGATAAGATTGTATCAAATTCCACGGTTCTTGTGAAGATTGTGAACAATCCAAATGTGAAAATGTCCCCACCACTGTATAACAAATTGTATGCGGTCACGGGAGAATTCATGTGTCGCGAGGAAACCAAAAGATGCCTCTTTTCGCACAAGGAGATTATTTTGCCAGTGCAACCTGAAAATCCTGGAAGAACAAATCCTCGGGGGAACCCAGGGAATCCCACAAGGCCAAGGACAAATGAGATCCCCGATCCTAATCCTTATAGACCCAGGGAAGAGGGCGAGAACCCTGGTAAGAGAGAGAGAGAGAGAGAGAGAGAGAGCGAGAGAGAAAGAGAAAGAGAGAGTGAGAGAGAGACTAACTTTCCATTTCAGGAATAGTGAGAACTGCCCACTTTACCTGCTCTTTTTCTGACCTGGAGGTCCAAGAAGGCTGTACTTTGATCAAAGGACCGGTTACGATTGGAGCAGGTTTATCGCCGAAAGTTCGAAAGAGGCTGGGAAAGGTGGAGGTCATCGAAGGACCCCTGATTGTCAATGGAAGCAACGAAACATCACTCTCCTTTTTGAAGAATCTCAGGGAAATTAAATCTACTGAAAGTGGGAATTTATGAAAAAGTTTTCTAAATTTAATTAATTGTTTCAGGTTTCGCCATAAAGATCATTAACAACCCAAAATTGACGGTGGTCAATCTGAAAGTTACCAAAATCGCTGCCACGGGGAAAACGTGGATTGTAATCAAGGATAACAGCAAGGAATTGAAGATGTCACATGAGGATATGCAGAAGATGAAGGAACTTTCGGGAGATAAGTTTGAGACGGATGTGGCTGCTTCGGTTGGGACTGGAGGAAACCGAGAGAATGGAGAAACAGCCGAGAAGGAAGACAATGAAAGTGAGTCACACACACAGACACACACACACACACACACAATTCGTCTATTTCAGAGAAGAGCAACAGTTTGGCAATTGGTCTCGGCGTTGGAATCGGAGTGACTGTCCTCCTCGTTGTCGTCGTCGTAGTCATCGTCATCGTGATGAATAAGAAGAAGAAAAAGAAGGAAGAAAAGAAAAAGTTGAAGAAACAGAAAAGGACCCCTGTGAAGAAACAAACAACTACCGGCAGCAAAACACGCTCTCCAGCAAAGACCTCAGAGGAGCAGCCGACTGTCTAAAGGCTTTGTCGGTGTAGAATAAAGATTTAAAAAAAATTGCTCGTTTGATCTTTTTTTTCTTTTTTTTCAGTTTTATTAAAATTTTTGAATTATCAATGATCTTTAAATGTTTATTCCCTGTGCGGTTGTCTTGAAATAATTTGCTTTCATATCGTATTTCTTCATAAAGAGATAGGATTACTGTAACTTTAATGGGAGGGTATACTGTATCCCTTCATATGGAGCACGAAAAGTGAGAAAATTCCACGGAAATCAAGGAAATGACGGGATGTCTAATTATGAAAAGCACGGAAATGGTAAACTACGATTTCCTGCTGAAAATCGATACAATCGGAGCCAACTGCAGGTCAGTGAGTGGATCTACATGTGAGAAATGGCCCGCGACTGACACCCGTAGCGCATCGGCGACAGGGCTGAATGGGGTCAACCCCCTGAGCCCAAAAGACAGCTTTGCGCGGAGGCGATAACGTGACCCATGAAGCTCTGCTGAGGTGCGTTTATTGCTGGTTGAAAACTTTTCCCAATTGCCCGCGGTTCCCCCTGAAACATGGGAGGAATACGCAATTTTTGAAAGCCTCAAGGGGCAAAAATACTACTTTCTTTGTTCGAATGGGTGGTCCTGTAATTTATCGTAATCAACACAAAACATTTTTTGCTTTTACAAATAAAACAATATATGTTTCATTTACAAAACATTATTGTATGACGGTTATTTTATAAAAAGGCTCGTCTTTCTCCGATTGGACAAATTTTGATTGGGGTTACAGGCAGTAAAACAAGGCAGAATAAATGAGCAAAGAAGTAGGCAGAGTCTACGAAAATCCACACAAAAACAACTGAAATTTGATTTATTTTTACATTAAATTTTAATTACCTGCTGTATATTTATCATTATTATTTGTAGCAACAGTGTCCATAGCTGAATGGGAACTCTAAAAATTATTTTACAAGATTTTACATTTAACAAAATTAATAATTCAAAACGTACTCCTGCAATAACTGCCAAACTGAAAATTGAAGCAACTAAAATAGACCATATTTCGCAGCAATTATCTTCCTTTTTCAATCTCTGAAAATTTAATTTAAAATACATAGTGCGACTGGTTTTAATATTTTAAATCATATAAAAAAGGCTTAACCAGGTTTGAAGCCTAATAATAGTAGAAATTCCTTCGGCAATCAAACTCAATCGTAAGTGAAATAGCTGTTTTTCCTCAGAAATATGTTACAAAGGAAAATGCAAATAGAGACCTGATAAAAAAGTTTTAAAAATGTAAAATGTTTTTCTTACCAAAATTAAATGAATAAAAAATATAAAAATTCGAGCGTAGAGTAGCATAGCGGATGAACGATAAAACTCTATCGCAGGGGTGGTCAATCGATTAGGAGTGACCTGTCAAAACGTGGTCGTAATAATGGATTGTTAACCTACTTATGCATGATGAAGGCGTATTCTATTCATTGTCAAAGCTATATTGACTTATTTGGTTGCTCAAACTGTCTTTATCTAATGATACTCAGTCAAGCTTCGGAAGCCAAATAAAAAATGTTTAAACAAATCATGATCGATTGCCTATCAAACTTAACTGAATTCCATGGAAGCAGTTGTTATTAGTAGAATAATGAAAAAAACGAGAAAACTCCAGAAATCGAGCAAAATTGGATTAGTTTTCTATTCATTCAAAAGTTTTCAGTACAACCTATGGTTTGTTGGAATTGGAAATCACATCAGCCAAATTTCACAAAAGATGGAAAGCTAGAAGAATACTATTAAATCGCATTTTTACAAATAAAATTTGGAATTTAAAATCACGGTTTTTTTACTTATTTTCGAGATTGAGGTATACATTTAGTTTTAAAAAAATCAAATTTCAATGACACTTAAGGCATTCGTGAAAACAGACAACTGTTATAATTTTGCTTTATCTTTGCCCCATAAATTGATCCCTCATCCTCATAGAAAAATTGTGTTTATGGTATGTTTTCTCCCATTTCCTAATTTATGGGTACTTGAATGACATAAAAGTTTCAAAATCTCAGTTAAATTAAAGGAAAATTATTTTGGCAGTGGTCTGTGGATTTGTTCAGTTGAATGACTTGGAATGCCTAAAAATAAGTTTATTTTTTCGTTTTAGCCACGGATAATTCACATCAGTTTTCTCCCTTTTTCTAATTTTTTGGCGTTAATTCGAGTTTTTTAATCCGTGTTTGGTTCAGCGAATTCAAGCTTTTATCTGATTCACGGAAATGTTTCGAAATCCTGTGAAACCTAAAAAACAATCCGTCAATGGATGGAAAATGGTCTGCTCAAATGAGAACAAGAAATGTTTTAAAACAACATTTTATTTTACAGTAAAATGATTAAACAGAAGTTGATTTTACTGTTTTGACGTACAGACTGTATTTTAGAAGAACCCAGTGCACTATCATCAAGGAACAAATAAAGAATTAGGGCGATACTTGAAGCATTCAAATGCTGCAATTTTCAACTTTCCTTTGAAAAATACAAAACGTCACACAAAAAATTACTTGCATGGTTCCTGAGAAAAATTAAATTCGTTAAAAAAATCAACAACCAATGTTATCAGAAACACGTGGATTTTTAATTTAAAAAATATATTGTTAAACGAGGCCGATGGATTTTACCTAATCAATGATTTATCAATCGATTTGAACCTAATTGATGTTTACAAATCTTAATTGATGGATCGAAAAAGTTCTTTTATTAATTTTAAAGTTAACAAAAAGTGTGCTGTAGACATTCATATTTTATTTACACCAGATGGGATACTGCCCAGTATTTATAGCAAACAATGGGAATTATGGCCTTCTTTGAAACAGTCAAATGCGGGGATTTTCAATTATCAGAATTTGAATTTGAAAAAAAACAAAATTTGACAAATAAAAATTATTAAGTTTCTTTCTGCAATATTAAATTCATTGAATGTTAGCTTAAAAAGAGTAGCTTACAAAAAAGTCATAAAACAGTGGAACGCTGTAATTTTTAGCTGTCATTGAAAAAATAAATTTTTAAATAAAAGAAAAAAAAAGAGATTTAATTGGTGTGGATGAATTTGAACGCCATGAATTCAGATTCAAGAAGATCTGAATTTAAAAAAAATTGGGAATGGCTTTATTAATCCGAAAATCCTTATTTCGGGTATTCAAAGAAAAAGGGAAACGTTTACTTCAGATTAAAATTTTGATGATATATTAGGATTTCTGTGAAACAGTCTGGCAAAGTGGCCAATGTCTAAATGTAAGGGAAGATTGTGAATATGATGAAACTGAGAGAGATACATACTGATATATTTTAATATTGTATTTTTAAAGACAATATGGCAATATTTTGCTAATTGGTAATTTAACAGAACGATTTGGGAAAATCACAATTGTTTGATTTATCACTTTTCATTAGACAGAAATGAATGAAGTATGGATCGAATTTAGATTAAACAGAAGTTGATTTTATTGTTGCCGACGTTTACATTTTCAATTTTAATTTTAGTTTAAGTGGACAATAGACTCTTATTATGGAACAAATAAAGCTGAGAATTAGGGCGTTGTTTGAAACCGCCAAATGCTGCAATTTTAAACTTTAATTTGAAAAATACGAAGATGAATTTAACCTATTCGATGATTTATCATCGATTAGGTTTTAACCTAATTGATTTCAAAAAAAATTAAAAATCACAATAGATGGATCGAAAAAATTGGTTTCATGATTTTATTAATTTTAAAGCTAACAAAAAGGGACCAGTTTGCAATGTTTCTAATTAAGAAGTTGTTTTTATTGCTGTAGACATTTGTAGTTTATGTACACATGATGGGATACTGCACAGTATTAATAGCAAAATAATGGGAATTGTGGCCTTCTTTGAAACAGTAAAATGCGGAAATTTTCAATTATCAGAATTTGAATTTGAAAAAAAACAAAATTTGACAAATAAAAATTGGTTTATTTAGCAAAACAATATTTATTAATCTTAAATTCATTAAATGTTACATGTGCTTCACCTTTGGCCCCATCTTCTGCTGTCTTCCCCCAGGTCACGAAAGTAGATGCGCGCCCTGCCCCGCGGGCCCGGACAGCTGCTTCTGCCTTTTTATACCCTCGGCTTCTGCATTTCTGCTTTTTTCCCTTGTATATCACCCTCCAAAAGTCCATTGCCCATCAGTTGCTGAAAATGAACTCTTTCGACATAGTCAACACCCCCTCCGACTTTACTTTCCTCGAAAAGTTGTTCTCTTCCCCCGTGCTCCCCCCTCCCGGAGTCAATCAGAAATGGGTCAGCCCTTTCCTCGACCAAGCGGTTAGTTTACATTTTATTTAATTTAAATTATATTTAATTTAAATTGTGAATTTAAAATTACATTTTCATTTTCAGACGCCCAGCGGGAGTATTTCTGATTTGGCCGCAGAGGCTTCTAGGAAGAGGTGCAATTCCATCGGCAGTGAAAGTGAGTTTAGTTTGAAAATGATTTAAATAGTCTAAAATTACTTTTTAAAACAAAAATAGAGAGTTTAAAACAAAATACAACAGAAAGAAGATCTTACTCAGTTGGCATAGTGGCTTAGCTCCTACCCCACAAACTTTTAAACCCTGGTTCGAGCCCTATCGATTTTTCTTTAAATTTCAATTAAAATTCTAATTTTCAGATTCCTCCGCCTCTTCTTCCACCACTTCCACTTCCAAGAAACTCTCGGCTGAGTATCTCACGGAACTTGAAGACGACCTTCTGAAGCTCACCCTCCTCCCCATTCCCGCGCCTCAAAGTGCCTTAACCATCCTCAGAAAAGGTAATTTCTTTATTAATTTAATTAAAACAATGTAAATTTTTTGAAATCACTCGTGTTCGTGGGATTCTGAATCAGAACGAATTCGTCGGTTGTCCTAAAACGGACCTACCTGCTCCTGAAGGACCCATCATCAAAGTCTCAAAGAAATTCTACGTTCCTGTCCAAGATTACCCCACCGTTAGTTTTCTTTCTTTATGTTACCTTTAGTTTAGGAGTAGGTTCTTAGAGCCCTAAAGGCCTTATTTACTTATCTTGTTCCTTACAAAGCCTTAATGACCTTATTTCTTCCAGTACAACTTCGTCGGCCGAATCCTGGGACCCCGTGGAATGACTGTGAGGCAGTTTGAGCAGGAGACTGGCTGTCGTCTTCTGCTCAGAGGAAAGGGCTCGAAGAACGGCAAAGTTCGGGTGACTTCTGGAGATGACCTCCACGTTTTGGTCATCTGCGAAGACACGAAGAACAGGGTCACGGTAAAACTTCAGAAGGCAGTGGAACACGTCATGAAGCTCCTGATCCCTGGGGTTAGTTTTCTCTCTCTCTCTCTCTCTCTCTCTCTCTCTCTCTCTAAAATCCCTTCTAATCTTTCCAATTTTCAGCCGGAAGACCAAGAAATCAGGAAAGCTCAGCTGGCCAAACTCGCCCTTCTCAACGGAAAGTACAATCCTTCCTACAATTCAACTCTTTTCTGAAGTCTGTCTCATTTCAATTGTCTTCTAAATTGTATTAGTAGTTTAATTATATTTGTATCTCTTTGTATTTTAAAAGTAATAAACCTAATTATCTCAAACTGTCTTCTTCTCAAATTGTCAATCAGCCGGAGACTGGTGGTCACCTAGATATCCTTTTAAAAGTGAAGTTTTTCAAATGGGATGAAATATGCAGAATTATTGTTGTGTTGTAGATTTAATTACTTGTCGAAGAAAAGGAAATAAAAATTGGGGAAATTAGTTGAAAATTTATAAATGTAATTTATTTTGCATGAATCACCGCAATGTTTCACAATGTCACAAACCTAGGAAAATTTTTAACAGCCAGTCACTTCTTCTTCCAAAATCGTAATGAACGAGTTCGAATAAATTTTAAAAAAGCCAAGTTTGTAGTTGTTGAGCTTTAAAAAAAATAACTACATTTTTCACTTCGATTTACTTAATTAGTTAATAACTAAGTTCTTTACCCAAATTTTAGCCTTGCGAGTATCACTTTTTGAGTTCGGATGCATTATTGAAGACAAACAAAACATCTACGTTAATTGCATTTTCTCTCATGCAATGTGGTCCACTCATATATTAAAAATTAAATTCTTCAACAAATAACAACAAAACCAAAATCTTTCAACAGCAAATTTATCTCTTACCGCAATTATTCATCTCATTCGAATATCATTCGAGACAACACTAAATCCGTTGATTGACTTCTTTTTCATATTTTCAACTTTTTGGGAAGCCCCGAATTCTTACGGGTGTGAGTCACTCACAACAGGGAAGATGTCATAGAGCAATCCAATCAATTCTTGCTTCTCTGCAAACATTCCTCTACGTCTCTAACCTCAACCTATTCTTCTGACACCTCTGTCTCTGCCTCTAGCCCATTCCTCTGCGTCTCTAATTCCTTTCATCTACTTTTTGACGGTTAAAGGATAGTGGGTACATGGACAGAATTCTGGTAGATCAAAAGCGACGCCAATATTTTTGCGTGCAGAATAAGGAATGCACAGAGAAACCACAAAAAAGGCTTTTTCTAGTTTTTCTCGCTTGTCTGAAGATAAAATAGTTTGTGGACATTGGTAATATATACCCCTTTACAAATAAAAACACACTCATAGCGAGCTCTTTATACGGAATGTCTCGTATAAATGTCAATTTCTCTCTTCTTCCGTCTCCTCAGAGGCTGCTTCTGCTGCTCTCTTCGCCCCTCTCGCTCCCCACTGCCTCGAACAGCATGAAACTGTGGATGCGTCGGTTGGTGGCCGGAAAGAGGAGGATCGTCTGGTGGTCGGCGCCGTAGAGGATCAGCGGAGGCACGGGCTGGCGCAGCTTCCGGTGCAGGAGGAAAGTGTGCTCCACGGGCACTACCGTATCCTCGGTGCCGTGGATGAGGAGCACGGGCGCTTCGATGAGCTGCATCCGCTCAAAGCTGCGGAAACGGTCGAGCCAGCAGTCCTGGTCGGGGTCGGTGCGGCGGAGGAGGGTGAGGCCGGAAGTGAAGGGGGCGACCAGGACGACGCCAGCGAGGGAGGGTTCTGCGAGGCCAGGTGGGAGGAGACGGCGGTGCCGATGCTGAAGCCGACGAGCAGGATCTGCAAATGGGAGCGAAAGGACCCCATCCCCCACCTTCTTCTCGGGCTTCGTCTGGCCGATGTGGTCGTAGAGGGCCCGGATGTCGGCGTAAGTGTTCTTCTCGGACGCCGTGCCCGTGGAGTAGCCGTAGCCAGAGTAGTAGTAGGCGTAGACCTCCACCCCCGTCGTGTTGGCCATCTGCTGCAGGAGTCTGGCCGCCGGCTGCAGCATCTGTCCCAGGTCGGAGGAGTTGGGCTGCGAGAACAGAATCACCTGATGCCCTTGGTTTCAGTTTATAAAACAAGGAAACCTGGTTGTGGGGAGAGTCCATGTCCCGGGAGGCGCTGGACGTGCTGGGGGAGACTTTCACACAGACCAGATGGTTCTTGTGGGCGGTGGTCACCACGAAGGGGGCGACTGTCTCCATGGCGGTGGCTGCCTCCAACGGGGTGAAGAATTGCGAGGGAGAGAGGTCGATTTCGAATTCTTTGTTCAGCAGCTGAAAGGGAAGGTAGAGAGAGAGAGAAATAGAGAGAGAGAGAGAGAGAGAGAGAGAGAGAGAGAGGGAGAGAGGGTTAGAGAAAGAGACGTGCCTGTTTGGCACTGTTGACCTCCACTCTGATGTCTCCCTTCACCCTCAAAGTGTAGGTAATTCCCCTCTTCGGCGGGTGAAATGCCAATTTCCGGGTGACCAATTCAGGCACCGGCGGACAGAAGGTCCAGCAGCACAGGCCACACAGCTTCAGGGCCTCCATCGCCGTCACCTCGCAGTCCTCCCTCGGATCCTGGAGACGCAATATTCAAATTAATTCAATCCAGTTTATTTTTATTTCTTAGCATTATTTATTTAAGAAAAGTATTTTCTTATTTTGTTTCCTGAAGATTAAATAAATCAATTTTCTTCATATTTACTTCAAATAAGGAATTTTATTTTGCATACATATTTATATATATAAAACGAGAAAATACAGCAATTTAAAGGTCCAAAACGAGAAATTCCGTCAAAAATTGCGAGATCCCATAAAATATCCTTCTTACCGGCTGCCGAGGGGAGACAGGAGAGGCCATCGTCCGATCGGAGGAAAGGGAAGAGTAGAAATGAAGGAAGAACTGGCGACTGCGTAAGCCTATGCTAATATGGCTGGCTGCTTCCTAGGAAAACCGCAAGAAGTTTCCGGATTCCACAAGTGCAGCTCCATCAATCATCCAGAAACCCAGAGGCGATGCTTCGAGTAGAGCCCCCCCCCCCGTAGTTCCCATAAGAAAAAAGTCTAGAGAGATGATCATTTATTTGATTACGTAATCAAAGAAAAACATGCAATGAGTGGCATATTTAACTTGGGAAGAAAAATATGCAATGGTATTGAAATTGAGGGAAACGTCTTCTCCTCAGAAGGTGGCGAGGGTCTCAGCCGCCACGTCCACGGAATACTCCTCCACGGGGACCGCCGTTGAAGTTGCCGCGTCCGTTGGTGTATCCGCCGCGCTGGGGTCCTCCTTGAAATCCGCCTCCACCGTTCTGCTGACCGCCGAAGCCTCCGCTGCTGCCTCCGAATCCACCGCCGCGTCCTCCGCGCTGGCCGCTGCCACCGCCCATGGATCCGCCACCAGTGAAGCTGCCGAAGCCTCCCTCGCCAGCGGGAGCCACCATCTGAAAAAAGGAATCATTGAGATTAAAGAAAGCAAGCGTACAGCTTCGAATCCGCCAGTCTTGTACGGGGTAGAGGGCTTGGAAACAGGAGAAGGCGCAGGGGCGACCGGCGAAGCAACAACAGGAGTAGGCGGCAGCACCACAGCAGCCTGCGCCATCTCAGCGGCAGAAGTGGCAATTCCCTCGCGAGGCTCTGAAGATAGGGTATCATTTTAAAAAAGAGAAGGGAGCGAACCAGCAGAGACGGCCTCCTGGACAATCGGCTCCACGTGTTCTTCCTTGGGCTGTTCGACGGAGGGGGCATCGCCGGCGGCAGTCTTCTTCTCCAGCAGGGCGTCGAGGACGTTGTTGCAAGACACTGGAAACCGACATTATGCAAAATTACAAGAAGCTAACCGGACGAGGGAGGCGGGATGGAGACATCCTGGATGGGCTGCGGGGCAGGGACGACAACGGGCTTCATGATGACGGCGGGGGCAGCCATCTGAGGGGCCACAGACTCCTTGACCTGGGCAGCATTCTCCATAATGACCTTGGCGTTATCCATCATGCGCTGGACGCGCTGAAAAGCACCGATGTGAACAACCAGACTTCGGAATGAATACCTCCTGGTATATCGAATCCTTCGACTTGTCATCCACGGCAGGGAGGGGCTTAGAAGGAGAAGGATCGGGCGAGTCACCCCAGCCATCGTCGGAGAAGTCGGCGCGTTTGGCCACAGGACGGACGAAGGAGGCGCTGACAACCTTAAACCGACAGATTTTGGAAACGATCAGACTGCTTACGGGAGGCTGTACGACGTGGATGGGCTGGGCGGGGACAACGACGGCACAAGGAGTGGGGACCTCGGCGGCACGGACAACGGGGGCCACCACAGGCTCCGGCTTGCGCTCCTCCTCGACGACGGTCCTTTCGTTCGTGGAGCTGTCGATGATCTGCTTCGACTCGTAGACTCCGTTCTGGCTGACATCCTAAAGGAGACATTCCATGGGTCATGATGAGTTCCAACCTTAATGACGGCGACCTCCTCGTGGCAGACGCTGTCCACAGCCGCTTCCTTGACGAGTTCGGCCATCTGAGCAGCGGGGGCTTCCCACTTGGTCTCCATCTCATCCAGAACGCCCTAAACAAGTTTCAGAAGATATGACATCAGTTGCTGACATTCATGTTGACCCCATCGTCGGATAGAACGTTGACGGGCTGTCCAGGGAGCTGGTGCATCTGCGCGCTCGGGTGGAAGACGGGGTTGGGAGCGACGTGGGCAGCCCCCTGGATCACGGTCTCGATCTTGGCAGACTCCTGGGGAACACCGCCTGAAATAGAAGTATTAATTTGAACGGGAGCAAATTACCAGAATGGGCGGGAACGACGTTCTTCGGAATAGGCGGTATTTCAATTTGCTGCATCTTGATGTTCGAG
Organism: Oscheius sp. G VE-2021; assembly: GCA_022343465.1. Taxonomy (NCBI): domain Eukaryota; kingdom Metazoa; phylum Nematoda; class Chromadorea; order Rhabditida; family Rhabditidae; genus Oscheius; species Oscheius sp. G VE-2021. The sequence continues at coordinate 1,974,042 of JAJQXH010000009.1, forward strand.
ATGAGCTGTTCGCCGGTGATATGGACTAAATTGAGCTATTTTTGGTGGAAAACAGGATTTCGTAGGCGTTAGAAGATTAAAAATGTAAAATAACTGACTCGGGGCGATAGAGGAAGTCTTAGACTTTCCGTTGAGATTGTGGGTGAATTTCTCGGCCAGCATGACGGCCTGATTCTTCAGATCGCTGTTCTCAGCCAGGCCGATAATTCCTTTGAAGACGTCCATCTCGCAGTCGAATTCGTCGGAAGAAAACAGCCATCCCAGCTTCAGCGCGAGTTTCAGATATTTCTAAAAAACGAATAAGTGGGATCTGAGAACTGATTCCTACCAGTCGCTGGCCGTGGATGTGGTACGACTCGGTCTCCCTGTAGACCTTCTCCAACTCGGTCACGTGGTAGGCGAGCAGGCCCGTAGAGAACTGGTGGAAGGTGTCGCGACCGAACTTGTCGCACCAAATCTGGGGGTTGGTGGCTCTCCAGTGGGCGAACAAGACGTTTATTATTCCTAAATCCAGAAGAATAAAGAAAATAGAGGCTGCCAAACCTTGTTCCGGAGACTGTTCCAGATTGAGGTTCGTGGCATATCCGGGAGGAGCGGCGGCGTAGGTGACGGCGCTGACAGCATCGCAGATCATCTCCATGCAGCTCTAAATGGAGAGTTTGAGAGAAGAAAAGTTGAGCAAGCTAACCTGGAAGAGCATACGCTCAGCCACTGGGAAGTAGTCTCCGAGGGCGCCACCGCCGAAGGTCTTTATGTGGGCGACGGCGTCGGCAGACATGGCCCTGGTCTGCTGAGGCCTGCCGTGGACGAGGGACAACAGGAGGACACGGCGCAGATTCTGGGCGCATTTGGCGCGTATCGTCTAAAAAGAGTTGTTGAGAAAAGAAAATCGAACAACTGACCAGCTTCTCCAGTTCGCCAGAAGTTTTCTCATTGCGGGTGATGTCGAGCTTGACGAGGCGGTAGACGACCAGCGGATCCAGGTGCGGCAAGAGGCAGTCGTCGAGGATGGTGCCCTGCATCTCGGTGGGGCCATTGTTGACTTCGTGGAGGGACCTGGAAAATGAAAATAATTATACATTCGGTAATATAAGTAAAGATGCACAAAAATGAGAAATAAATAACTCACTTGAGGACCCTCTCCATCACACAGCAGTTGGGGTCATTGACGAGCTTCGGGATGTTCTCCTTCATGAAGGAGAGGCATCCACTCGTCGGGAACATCAAACGGACGAGACAGAAGGCGTCCCTGAACCACTGCATTGACCGCCGATTGACAAATGCAGTCTACCAGTAGTAGCCCTCTCCCCACAGTTCGAGCAGGGGACGGAGCTGATCCTCGTTGGAGGCGGTCTGGGCGGCACGGAAGATCATAGAGTTGAGGCGACAGTGCTCCAGATCCTGAGGGGCGTTCTCCAGCCACATTCGCATGTCGTGGCTTCTGAGGACGTCGGAGAGCAGCTTACCTAAATCGAATCCAATTAGAAGGATAAAATGAACAGTGGAATACCTCCAGTTTCGTTGACGATCTTCAGGAGATCGTACTCCTTTCCGACTTTGCGGGAGAAAGTCATGGCACGCTCCAGCTCTCCGAGGATAATGCACAGGTCGACGAAAGCCATTCCAAACGACATGTCGTTGACAGCAACCTTCTCGTAGAAATCCACTAAATGTGTTCTTCAAGGTGAAACTCTGTAAAACTCACGAATCTGGCTTCTGTCGATGGGCTTTCCTCCGAAGAGGGCGTTCAGCAGAGGGTCCCTAACGATGTCGAGGAATCCCTTGGCGATGGCTTCAGTCACTTCCGGAGAGTACGTGACGCCATACTGAAAGTTGATATCGAGAAGCTCCTAAAGCAAATACCTTGTTCTCGAAGGCTTCCGTGATGCCGATGACCAGGCTCTTCAGGTTTTTGGTGGTGCAGCCGTCGAAGGACTTTCGGAAGAAGTAGATCCTATGTTTCTTTCCATGAGCAATGTGAACGACTCGATCGTTCCAGGAGTACACTAAACACGTGGTTCATTGACGAATATCAGAGCGAAACTCACTTTCCTTGTCCGAATTCATTGTTATCGATTTGTAACCCAGGCTTTAAGCTGAACATAAGAAAATTAATTAAAACAGGCGAAAATAGAAGAACATAGGAATAGTATAGATAACTTAAATACGATTTTCAACTCGAAATACAGAAAATTACAGCACAAATCACACAAAAAACCACAATTAGAAGCACACAAAATAGCGAAACTAGGCTGAAAGCGTCTGGCCTAAAATTATTTACTCTAAACAGCCGCTTTCCAACCGAAATTGCTCATTTTAAGGTTCTAACAACTGAAAATAACAATAATTTACATATTTTAACATTTTAGCAATACAAACAATGCAAATAACAAAAATAACAAGAGAAATAAGCGATTTAAAAGAATAAATGAGGTGGCATCAATTCTTGGTATAAACTTAAAATGGCTCTACCGTAACCCTCCTGCGAATCTAAATTCAAATAATGACATTCGCAACGACCGTTTTTGTGTATATCTCGTTGGTTTTTAATTGAAAGTTTGATGTTTGGCTTATTTCCTATTTAATATCATCGTTTTCATTGGAATAATTAGAATATCCGTGATGGAATTTCTAGAATACATTTCCCGTGACGTTCTTCATTAGCATAGCTTTGCTAATCAACCCTCGGCCTTTCCTGCCCTCCTCCCCCATTGCATGGCCAGTCTCCGGATGAAGCGGTGCTCCCCCTGCCCTTCCTTCTTCTCCTCTTCGGCCTCCTGTGCCAGTCGCTGCCCATCGTCAGACAAGAAGACCACGGAATATACGACATCCAGGGACACAGTGGACAAGAGAATGGAAAGGATCAACACGTCAGGACCAGAAGAAACGTCTACAAAAGTGAAGTTGATGGATCTCCATATATTCTTCGCTATCGAGAAGGATTTTACAATACGAATTCGAATGATTATGTCAGTGTTTATCGCCTATGTCAGAAGAAGCACAAATTATTTCGACAGTTGCTGTGTCTTCTGAACTGTGAATACAGTGAAGTCAAGAAATTCAATGATAAGGATACGAAGCTGTGTTATTTCTGCAAAGCAAAGGATGAGGATCAGTACACAAACTGCAAAAAGGACAGTTGTTTAATCGAGTACACAACTACGAAAAAGAAGGGCAATGTTGTGACAAAAACTATGAATTTGACCAATGAACAGTTTAACTTCATGGCTACAATGCTAGTACCAGGTTAGCTGCTTTCAATATCTGTACAACATCCCTTTAGTCCTGAATGCTTCGTTGACCCCGCCACATATAACTATTCCTAAACATCAAACATGGGGAAAGTTCAAAAAGGAGGCAATGCCACTTTGTAGAAATGGAACTCACGGTATTCCCGAAAATCACGATGACAAGACGAAAACGATACCTCTTTGCTCCGACAAGGACTATGACAATTTCAAAGAAGAGCTGTGTAGATTGAACTGTGCCGGAGAGCCCACAGACAAGAAATTGTGTACTTTCTGTGCAAACGAGAAAGTTACAAGCAAGGAAAGCAACAGCGTAAATGACTACCCATTCTTTTTGTTTGACGAAAAGATTAACAACAAGTTTGAATTCTATAGAATGGTTCACCATTTCGAGAATGTACTAGTACCGCGTAAGTTTACTTGACTTCAATCGTAATTCGTATTTTAGTGGCGCCTAACGAGTACAGGCAAGGAAGGTACAATGATGATGGCAAGGACTGGGCATGGGCGTTCAACCTTTGCAAACCAAAGTATTCCCAATTCAAAAATTCACTCTGTGGAATGAATTGTCCCAAGGATAAAAAAGGAACTCTGACAAGATTGTGCGATTTCTGTAAGGATGAAAAGGAGATATGCAAGGCCGAGATATGCACATCTGAAAAGAAATGTTCAATTTATTGGGACTCATATTTTTCCATCTTTTGGTACTACTACATTGTTTTCGATGAGAATGTTTCGGTTCCCAGTTAGTTTAAAAAGAAAGTGAAGAATGACCATGGGGTTCAGACGTGACAGAAGCACCCATAGGAGACATAGCACTACCAAAACCGTTGGAAATGGGGCTGTCGTACAGAAAAGGAAATTTTACCTCACAAAATCCAAAGGATATGGCGTCGGTGTGGAACCTTTGTCAAGACAAGTACAACAAATTCAAAGAATCACTCTGCAAATCGAACTGTGAAGAGAGCGAAAACGACAAAAACGACTTACTGTGTTCTTTCTGTAACAATGCAACAAAAACATGCAGCAGTTGCACTGAATCCCAGTGTATCTTCTTCTACAGAGGCAACGAAAAAGTTAAATATATTCCATTTGGACCGCATATTTTGGTGCCCAGTAAGTTTTTCTGTGATTTTCATGTAATTTTGAATCTCTTCAGTCTTGGATGACGATGTATTCCCTATTGGAAAATCGGAATATGGTAAACCAACAACGACAGTAACATCGACTGAACCTCCTACGCCTACAACTACTGTACCCACTACAAGTATGGAATCAGGCATACTGTAGACAATGTAGTCTTTTTGTAGAGCTTACAACTGCGAGTACCACAACCACAAGGTCAACAACTGCGCCGAAGCCTGCGCCTGGAGCCACCAAGGGACCGATTGCTGCGCCAAGGCCGAAGAAGCCAAGGACTCGGCAGCGGGAACCGGAGGATTATCCGGAAGAACCTACTCCATCGTCTGGGTAGGTCTCTCTCTCTCTCTCTCTCTCTCTCTCTCTCTCTCTCTCTCTCTCTCTCTGTCTGTCTCTCTCTCTCTCTCTTTGTCTCTCTCTCTCTCTCTCTCTCTCTCTCTGTCTGTCTGTCTCTCTCTCTCTATAAGAATCCCTTTCCAGCAAACAAGTGGGAGCTCCCTCCAGTTCCAAGAATAACGAATCTTCAGATGAGGGAGGCTCTGACCTGTAAGTTTCAGTTTCCAAAATCCAAAACTCCAATCTTCAGCATGTGGCTCTACGTGTCAATCGGAGTGGTGGCCGTCGTCGGCGGAATCGTGGCGGCCGTGATCATCATAACAAAACAACGGACGAAGAAAAAGGAGGCAAAGGAGCTGGAAGCTCGGGCTAAAAGTAGGCCCTTTCTTTTATTTGAGTAATTCTGATGTTCAGAAGAGTTGGAGGATATGCTGGAGGCGGCGAAGCCACCTGCGCCCGAACTGCCTCCTCCGCCACCTCCTGCCAAGAAGAAGAAGCTTCCTCCGCAACAGCCGCCGGCGGGCAAGGTGACGAAGAAGGACTTCAAGTTCCTTGGGCCGCTGACGGTGGATTCTGGTCCCAAGGGACCGATTGTGAGTTTAGAAACAGTTAAAGGACTAATTGGGGTTCAGCGCCATGCCCTTGAGGACGAAAAGTCCCATTCCATCAAGGAAGTGGTCTTCGACCCGGATCAGAACTACGTGAGGCAGATCGGCTCGGACGTGGAGTTGGTAGAAGCGTCTCCGCCGATGGAAGGACAGAAGGTGAGAATTGGGATGGGATAGTTTAATTGGAGTTTCAGAGTAAGAGGAGCGGACGGAGCAAGAAGAGCCAGAAGAGTCAGAAGAGCCAACAGAAGTCGAGGAAGTCGGAGACGCAGAAGCCGAAATCGAAGGATTCTGACGGAAAGTCCAAGGATTCCGGAGCTTAGGAAGAAGAAGAAACAACTACTAGATAGAGTCATTTCTAACTCTAAGAGTCTCTCGAGGCCTTCGAGTGAATCCAAATTCATTGGATCCAATGAATTGTGTGATTGGTGATCCTTGTTTTGTGCTTGCCTTTCCCTTTCTTATGGTGATCTCGATGCTTCTGCTCCTTTTGTCGTCTTTGGTTTTATAGTAGTGTCTCAAACTTACTCGGAAAATAGGCCTTGGGTCTCTAGTGGATTTCTAGTTTATTTGGGGAAAACGGTTTTCTGCTTTTCCCACTTGGGTAGAGGTAGAGGCGCGCGGCACTCTTGACTCTTGTGTACCCTGCTGCAGCGACAGCGCATAGTGATAAGGCATCCGTAAGGAAGCATAGGTAGCGCCACGGTGGTAATGGACTATGAAAACTGAGTTTGAATGTTTATTATTGAAATTTGGATAAAATTGTGAATGTACAATTAAAGTTAATAAGTAAATCGAGTTAAACAGAAATAATACAAAATCCTAGTCATTATTTCAAAAACAATAGTGTTAGCAGATGATTTCGCTCCAATGGACTGTTTCAGCTCTCCTCATTCTATCAAAGATGCTGACGTCCACATCCAGAGAGTCCAGTTGCTGCATGGGCTTCAGAAGCTTCTGGTTTACGTCAAAATGGCATTTGGCTCCATTTTGCCACATGATTGAGAGTTGAGGATTCAGGATTTTCATCTGAGCCTCAGAGAGACGGAATTCAGAAGTACTTGGGAAAACCAGTTGATAGGTTAGAGTTTCTTTCGTTTCTTCTTCAGTTAGAGAGTTTCTGAAGAGTGAAATTGATGTGTGAGAGAGAGAGAGAGAGAGTCTCAATTTGAATGTATTTTACTCACTTCCTCTGCCTTTCATTGATCTTGAGAACATTCCTCCAGTCTATTGGCAATGCTCATCTTTGCCAAAACGTCCACCTGTTCATTCAGGTTGACATGGGATGGAACGAAGACGAACGCCACTCCTGATGTGCTGCTGGAGGCCAGGAAATTGATTACACGGATGTGGTTTTTATTTTCCTTCAGGAACAACCAGTAATGCTTGTTTCGCCACATTCTGGTCGGGATGGTAGCCTGAAGAAAGGAAAGTTAAAACATTCCCTCACATTTCTGTTTCACACTCACTCCCTCACTCACTCACTCACCTTCTGGTCTTTCTTTTGCCTCCTCATCGTTCCAAGTCCCATCAGTAGCCACAGAAAGTCTGTGTAGACTACGATGGGGTTCTTGACTCCTTCAACTATCACCAGCTGTTTCAGAGTCTGGATTACAGCTTGAAGCTCGGCTTCACAGCTGGATCTTGGAGTCTTCAGTCGGACTGATTGGTTCCACTCATGGCCAAGTCGGAAATACACACCGTAGCCAGAGCGGTCAGTTTCCCTACTGTAGGATCCATCAGTGTGCACCTGAACGGTCTGGCCTAAACAAACAATTTTTTTGAAAACTGTGAAAATTAACTTAACCTTTGGAAAATAGGTGCTTGATCTGCATGTCTTTGTTAGATTGGAGAGTCAATTTACAGAAAAAAAACATTACAAAACTAAAAAAAGCCAATGAAGGTAATCTTGTTGAAAAAAGCGGTATCTGCTTTAGCTCACGCATGCTGCCAGGGGCCGAGAGAGCCGATATGCATTCTGCTTTTAGCTTTTTTGTAAGCAGTTTTTGTTTTTTTTCGCTTTTTTTCATTTTATTTCAATTTAACATCACTCCACAGTTTTATATATTTCTTGAGAACATGAAAATAGGCAAATTTTACTGTTTTCACAACAATGGAATTTTCTTGAATTTTGGAGAATGAAACAGTGAATGAAATTGTTGTTCTCTGTTATACACATTTAGTTGAAACGCGTCTTCAAGTCAACTAGTTAGACACTAGAAGCTTTGGCATTTTTAATTTTTTTTAAAACATTAAAAAACTGTAATTAAAACAAACTGAGCCTTTAATTTTTGCCTAACTTTTTACTTTTTACTCACGCCAATAAACAATTTTACACCCAAATCAAAACGTTTTGGAAACTTTACTTTCTTTAAATGCGTATTTGAAATTTCAAAATCGGTTGAAAACAAAATTTAAATTTTCAAATGACCAATTTATTTTCATTTCTCAGATTTTCAATTATTTTCCTTTTTTCAGTTCCAACCCAATGTTGCAATTGTGTCAAAACCAATGTTTCACAGAACTGAAAATGAACTTAAAATATAAGACTTAAAACAAGCTAGAATTAAAAAAATAATTTTTGACTTTCAGAAGAGGTTTGGAGGGGAATTTTCTTTTTTATTCTTCATAGGTTAAGTTGAATGTTTCAAAACGTCCATGAAGTTTGTTTGTAATTTCGAATTCAATATGGTGAATGGCCATTAAAAAGTAAAATTATCTTCAAATAAAGTAGTTTCAATTCCACCATGGAAACGTTACATTTTTTTACAGTTAGTCGATCTGTTCTTTAAAGAAAATTTTAAATTTCGTGGCTGTCCAGCCTATTGAATTCGAAATAGCAAAGAAACTTAATCGAATTTTTGAAACATTGTACCGATTTTTAGTTTTATGCACTTTTTCTGATTTTGTAATCGTACAACAATTTTCAATTAATAGAAATCTAACAAACAATTAGGAATAAAAAATTATACTTTATGTTTTATCAATATTGTCAACGCTCCTAGCGACAATGGAATTAGTTGACCTAAAACGAATAGATTATTTGCTGCAATTGAAAAAGTGAAATACAAAAAAGTGAATAATTTCACAAAATACATTTAAATAAACTGCATATTTAATTCTATTTAGGCAAATGTTACCGAAACAATGGGAATAGTGGTCGCAACTGAAACAGTTTCTCGGTTGTAACGTTCTCGGCAAAAATAGTGTATTTTTCTTGAATTCTGGATGAAATCAGTGACTGAAATTGTTGTTTTCTGTTAAACACATTTTGGTTCCTAGCGTCTTCAAGTAAACTAATTAGACACTAAAAGATTGGGTAATTTTAAATACAAAATTAATTACAAAATTGAGTAATAAATTTTTGCCTTTTACACGTCGAACATGTTTTTTTTCGTTGACCGGTCGTTCTAAAATTTCACGGTATTATTTTGATGCAAACGAACTTTGTGTTTATCAGTTGATATTTTCATGTCTTTGTTTCCGTTTAATTTCTTGTTCCCTCACCTTCACAAAATTATTTTTATTTGACAATGTATTTGCATTGGAAAAATATTTGCTTGATTTCCACCCAGAATTTCAGTTCGCGGATTACGTAAGTTTTAAATTAGTTAAATATATCTGATCAAATGTTTCAAAATATTCATAAAACAACTCATCAAGAAACGATAAGTGATGGGATACGTTTTAAAAATTAAAAAACAACAACGACGGTTGTTTAAATTGACACTGCTTTTATTTCAAAGTTTATTTTACATTTTTCAGCATATTGTACATGAAACTGCTAAAGAACTTAATGATCCTTTTAAAACATCAAAATGTTTTTTTTCAAAACAAAATTTAATCGAAAACTCAATGCAAACAATACCAAACAAACATCAGAAAAATATTTTTGCCGCATCACATCACTATTTTTCTCACTAGATAAATCCTGTAATCTTGCCGCCTATTTTGATTATTAAAATTTCGTTTGTGTAACGAGTTTTGTGAATTTATAATTTGAAGTTTCAGAAGTTATTCAGTTTAGAAGGCTAATTTTCACTTGAGTTAGAAAAAGATCTCATAAATGTTTCAAGATTATCCCTAAAATTATCGTTTCCTCAAGAACCATTGAAGTCTGGTAAACTTTTCTTCTTGTCAAAAACCAACTAAATTGAGCATATTGTGGGTTTATTATTACATTTGTCTAGTTTTCCATAGCATCTCCTTACATTTGTAAGTAAAACACAATATTAGGGTGTCGAGGCCACATTGAGGCCACGCTGGAAAACTGGTGTGATTTTGCACACACCTAAAATTTAAATAAATTTAAATCAACCGATCATATAATAATTTAAAAAAAATTTTTATTCTGGTATTATCAAAACTTTTTTTTGGAAACAATAAAATGTTTGGCTGTAAAGAAATTATATTGAATTAAAACCCATCTCATAGGTCCATCACCAGATTGAATTGGAAATGGCAAGCAAGCCTTATGGAAATTTTGAAACATCCAATCGATTTCAATATATAAACAAATTTCTTTTTGTAAATATATCTTTCAACATTCAAATTTAAAAAAAATTAATGTGACATGAACTTAAAATTAAACAATCATCCTTCAATCTAATCAATGTTGACCACACTTCTGCCCAAAAACCTATTACTTGACCAAAAAGGAAAACAATGTTTTTTGTAAAAAGTGAATAATTTGAATAAAAACAAATACAAATCAAATCAAATTCTATGCCATGCAATTGATTACTTAATCAGTGGTGAATTTTATACAAATTGTTGCTGGCAGAAAACAAGACAAAACAAAAAATAATTTTAAAAATGATAAAAAAAACATACCCGTTAAAATGTTTCAACTTTGTTCTAAAAATTATTGGCTTCTGAAAAACCATTGCGTTGGGTGAATATTAGTTTCAGTGTTCGACTAACTTTATTAAATTTTGTTAATTAGAAGAAAATCCAATTCTTGGTATCGAATCAATATTCAGTTGAAATAACAGTGATGCAGTTTAACTGAAAAGTGAAAATTTTATAAACAGATAACATAAAACACTTTACAAATTAACTCCATTAAATTTAAAAAAAAACTGCTTGGTTAAATTTGAAACTGCTATTACTATAAAGTTGTTTTACTTTTTAATCGTTATTTTAATAGCCTGAAACTGCTAAAGAAATCAATAATCACTTAAACTCGTCTAATCGATTTTTTTAAATCGTTAATCGAACATTAATGTAAAAAAAACATTAAAAATCATTAAAACAATGCTTTTGCCGCATCACATCACTGTTTGCTACACAGCATCACAGCATCACAAATAGGTGACTAAATAAACAAAACAAAATTAAAATAATCACAAGAATACCATAAATAATCATAAATCATGTAATGTATCATCCCTGTAGTGGAGAACTGCTTGTTTTTTAGAATAATGGTTGTAGCTGAAACAGTCAGAGAAATTAAAACCAAAACCAAAAACACAAGAAAACAAACAAATGATTGGAACAAATTCGTTCAAATGTTTCAAATTTGTACAAAACAAAATTATTTTTGAAGGCCTAATTAATATTCAGTTTCTTTCGATTTCCCGTCGATATTCATTTTCATTGTTAGAAAGAAATGTTTAAAAGAACAACTTGGGACAAGTCATTTTTCGCCTTACATTGAAAACAAGAAATAAACCTTCCTAACCTATATTTTCATGAAACAACAATTTGAAAAATTCCAGCTATTATTTCATAATAACGGACGTTTTTATGTAATTTTTTTCCATTTTAATGCATACATCTAGCTAAAAACAAAACTGAAAACTTTACCTTGACTGCTATTGTTAATAACATTGTAGCTGAACAGGAGATGATTAAATTTTGATTTTTAGTGTAAATTAATAAAAGTGGTAAAACATTCAAACAGACATTTGTTCTAACAAAAATAATTTTGAGTTATTTTGTACATTTTCGACCTAAATGCATGTTTCAATGACCAACGAATGACTTTTTAGTATTTCATGTTCAAGACGCTTTACACATGTGGATTTAAAACAAACTACATGCTTACTTTAATGATTTATATTTCCCATTAACTTTGTTGATCACTTCAAATTTAGTTGTTTCTTGGAACATCCAAAATTCGCCAATCGCAAGCGTGAAAAGTATCCAATAAAAATATGGAAAACAAAATCTTAAATACAAGTTTGTGAAATTGAAGCAGACAAAATTTTTTTACAAAAATAGAAAGCGGAATTCTTTTCAAGTTGCGCAGAAACAGTGATCTCCAATAGGTGACTAAATAAAAACTAAGCTAAAAAAATAATCAAAAAATTTTACATTGTTTGCTCGTAGTTTCTCATTATTTTGTTGCAAACTTTATGCGGCAAAAAGGCCGTTTTTTTCATTTTGGGTTTTCAGTTGCATGAAGCGGTATAATTGTCGCAATGGCTCCTATTTTGAAAATAAGAGCATTATTGTTAAAAAGATTTTCACTAATGACTTTAATGTTTCAGCGGCAAAAGGTAATTATAGACACACAATGGTTTTAGTAACAATGACAATTAGCATCAAAAGAAAGTTTACCACGCCCTTAGTTTTGTTTAAATTGTTTCATAATGGTAATAAATGAATAAAGGTAAAATCACGAAAAACAATCAGAGTAAGTAAAAATTACGGAAAATGATTTCAAAACTGCCATTTTAGCTCTTTTATCAAATTTTTATTGAAAAGTTTTCTTTTAATGTTTCCATTTTTAATCGAGAAGAGTGGCACTTTTTTTATTCCTTTTGGGCCAGATTTTTGCATTCCGTTTATTCTCTCAATAATAATCCTACCCAAAACAGTTATTTGAAGTTGAAACAAGGAACCAACATCGAAGATGTAATATTATCTAGTTTTCCTTAATTAAAGATGAAATTAAAAATGTTTCAGCTGTATCAGATAAGGTAACATCGTATTTCGCTAGTTGTAAGCAGCTGAATGATTTGTTGATCAATTAATATTTCATTTTAAAAAAACAAGAAAAAGTATTGATGACATATAGCAAAGCATCAGAATAAGTTACCCAAGTTCCAATAAAGATTTAGAATAATTAGAATAACCGTCGTGGAAATTCTAGAATGCATTTGCCTGTGACCTTCTTCATTAGCATAGCTTTGCTAATCAACCCTCGGCCCTTCCTGCCCTCCTCCCTCATTGCATGGCCAGTCTCCGGATGAAGCGGTCTCTCCTCCTGCCCTTTCTTCTTCTCCTCTTCGGCCTCCTGTGCCAGTCGCTGCCCATCGTCAGACAAGAAGACCACGGAATAGACGACACCAAAGGACAAGAGAAGGATCAACATGTCAGAATCAGAAGAGAAGATGATTTTGTGCCGCCTACTATTCTGCGGTATAGATCAGGAAATCATGCAGGGAACAAGAAAGACTTTGCCTATGTGGATGAACTCTGTAACACCAAGTTCGAATACTTTCAAAAGTTGCTGTGTCTTCTGAACTGTGGTAGCAAGAAACTTGTACTGAATTTCAAAGCTGGAGAAACGCCAATCTGTGATTTCTGTACAAATCGAAAGATCTGCAACCAGTGCAATGAATCTAGTCACCGAGAAAATAAGCAATGTGAAATTACGTACCGTGTTTCTCAGACGACGAAACAATCTGTAAACACCATTGAATTCATAGATTCAATTAGAGTACCCGGTGAGTTCTCCAATCTTCAAAATAACACCATTTCAGTCATGGCTAATTCTTCGACTCAACCTGCAACCACAAAATCTTTGAAAATTCAACATTGGAAAGCCTTAGAGCCGGAGGAAATGCCACTTTATCGATTGGGAGGTTACCGAAGTCCAAACAAAGATGACTATAGAAACGCCGTCACATTTTGCAAGCACAGAAGTTCAAAATTCACAGAATGGATGTGTAGATTGAACTGTGTCAATGAGACGACAAACATCAAAATGTGCCATTTCTGTGCCAACCACAAGTTCATATGCTCCGAAAAGAGCTGCCAATCTGATGGCGAATGCAAATTCTATTTCTTCAACAGTGAAGGAGAAATTGACGATTTCAAGGATGTCGATTTTAAAAACGATTTGAGGATTCCTTGTGAGTTTTTATTCCTTTTTAAGCAAATATGTCTTTAGATGATCACTACAGTGGGGTTTTAAATGATAAACCCTATGCATTGTTTATAATGGGAACCTACAAAGGCAAGGACAGTAAAGACTTTGTCTGGGTGAAGAATCTCTGCAACAAGACTTATTCAAAGTTCAAAAACACCCTCTGTGACCTGAATTGTGGACTGGATAGAACACAGGAGAGATTGTGTACTTTCTGTGATAAGAAGGATGAAATATGCAAAGGATGCGAGACAAGTCGAAATGAAAGGGATTGTAAATTCTCTTGGGAGAAAAAAGGGGCGACCAAATGGGAAACCTTTATTCCCTTTGAAAGAACTGTGATATTACCAGGTTTGTTAACTTAAAAGGTCGGAATACCAGCTATTTAGACGTCAATAAGGAATGGATTCCCAGAGGAGACCTCGAGCCAAGAACTACTACAACTACTGCAAAAGCTAGCAGTACCACGACTGTATCCACTACAAGTGAGAAGCATTCATGACTACTGTAACTATTCAATTCAGCTACAACAAAGAGAACGACTTCTAGTTCAACCACTACGCCAAAGCCTACAAACAAGCCAAAGACTGTAACTCCAAAGCCTTCGTCAACGGCAAAGCCAACGGAACCACCGACACCAACACCTACTCCTGAGACCAAGAATACTGTAACTGTGCCCACAAGGAAGGCCAGGCCAAGGACAAGGACCAAGACTCCTGATGACTACGAGGATCCTTTTGAGGAGACCAAGCCTCCAGGGGAGAGAAGGGGTGCCTCTTCTGGTTCGTCTTCTGATGAAAATTCGGAGGAAGGAGGCTCCGGACTGTAAGTCTTTTCTTCTGAACCCCACGACTCTATATCTTCAGCATTTGGGTATATGTCGTCATCGCAGTGGTCGTCGTCCTCTGTGGAATTGCGGTTGCTGCGGTTCTTTTGAAGAAACAACGGACGAAGAAAAAGGAGGCCAAAGACCTCGAAGCTCGGGCTAAAAGTAGGAACTTTCTTTATTTTTTGAGTAATTCTGATGTTCAGAAGAGCTGGAGGATATGCTGGAGGCGGCGAAGCCACCGGCGCCCGAAGTCCTCCCTCCGCCCCCTCCTGCCAAGAAGAAGAAACTCCTTCCGCAACAGCCACCGGCGGGCAAGGTGACGAAGAAGGACTTCAAGTTCCTTGGGCCGCTGACGGTGGATTCTGGTCCCAAGGGACCGATTGTGAGTTTAGAAACAGTTAAAGGACTAATTGGGGTTCAGCGCCATGCCCTTGAGGACGAAAAGTCCCATTCCATCAAGGAAGTGGTCTTCGACCCGGATCAGAACTACGTGAGGCAGATCGGCTCGGACGTGGAGTTGGTAGAAGCGTCTCCGCCGATGGAAGGACAGAAGGTGAGAATTGGGATGGGATAGTTTAATTGGAGGTTCAGAGTAAGAGGACCGGAAGGAGCAAGAAGAGCCAGAAGAGTCAGAAGAGCCAACAGAAGTCGAGGAAGTCGGAGACGCAGAAGCCGAAATCGAAGGATTCTGACGGAAAGTCCAAGGATTCCGGAGCTTAGGAAGAAGAAGAAACAACTACTAGATAGAGTCATTTCTAACTCTAAGAGTCTCTCGAGGCCTTCGAGTGAATCCAAGTTCATTGGATCAATGAATTGTATGATTGGTGATCCTTGTTTTGTTTACTTTGTCTCCTATTTCCTTGTACTACTTCTTTTGATACTTTGACTTTGTGGAAACGCGGTTGTGGAGATTTCTTGCATCTTTGGGGGAAAACGGCTTTCTCCGTTTGCTCATGGGTAGGCTGGCAAACTAGATGGGCGCGGCCCTCACTCTTATGACGCATTTGAACTGTGCTGCAGCGGCAGCGCATAGTCATAAGCCAACTCTAAGGCTGCCACAGGCAGCGCCACGTTGGTGCAGTGGCAGCGGCGGAGCACCAGCCATGCGGCTAGGGCCCGTCACCCGGCCGCGGCACCAAAGCGCGCCCCCGGCGAAAAGCCGCCGGAAAAACGAAAATGACCACCAAACTACCGCAGAGCGCTTGTAATATTTATTATTTTACTCCAATTCCTTTTTTTAAACAACCGTTATCCTTTTTCTTTTCTTCTTTCTTCTGTTTGTGTATTTGAAAACTTTGTTTCACTCTTACAATACAAGTCTGACCTGGCAAGTTCTCCCATTTGTGCTTTCAATAAATTGCTTGATTTGTATATTTGTTGTGTTTTTTCCTGTTTTTATTGAGTTAACAAAGTTCTTTTGAGTCAATGAAAAAGTAGATTAGGTCAGTCAATTAAAACATACAGGAATTCACAGGTGCCTGTGGTCCGCTGGACCACACATCCCATGAACCACACGTTCCATGGACCACACAATCCATGGACCACATGCCCTTGACCCGTTCTTTTCATATCTGCGAGTTTCTTTTTTAGGACAATTAGCCGGGTTTTCCAATTTTGGCTAATACGAAACATAAAAAATTAGTTGAATAAAAACTATTTCATACCGCACTCCCAAATATTTCAATACCCGATTGTTTCAGCCTGCATCTTTTACATTCATACAATGTTTCTACATTCCCGTGTGCTGTTTTTCTTTTTCTTCAGATCTATAAAAAAAACGTCCCAAATGACAACTTCAAGGGAAAACTTCTGAAGTAACTTTAGAGATTTTCCATGTATAAATAAATAATGGGTTTTAAATATGCAGTTTTTTAACAAACCCGAATTATGCAAAGACAACTTATTGAACAGAATTCTCATAAAACATATTTTTTTCAAACGTCACAGAGAGAGGCATTCAAAAATGAAAAAAATAATTAAATTAGTGAAAGTGGCGAAACATTGAAGTTTGTTTGAAAAAAAAAATCTTTGAAAGGTCTAAAAAATGCGTACTCGTTACGAAAATTTAGAGAAAGAACTCTAACAATCAACGTTGTGAAATAGTGAAAGTTGTGAAATATTCAAAGACATTTGAAAAGAAATTTTACAATTGAAATCATTCTTCCCGCTGAAGAATTTTTTGGCCCATTCTGTGTATCAGTGAATATTGTTTTTTGGGTAGTTTTATTTATAAAGAACCGGTTTTCAAGACTTCAAAAAGCAAACATGAATTTTAGACCCTTTCCGTTAAATTTCCCTCAAAGTAGTCATTTGGGACGTTTCATCGTCAGATCTGAAGATGAATCGAACAACTGCGAGCGAAACATTAGAGTGAGGCAACAATCAAATAGATTCGAAAAAGGAAAATTTGCTGAAAGAGCAAAAACTCGTTAAAGAATGAAGACAAACCAATGAATCAATATCACCTTTCATTTTTCAAATCGTTATTAAAATTAGTACAAACAAATCAATAAAACAAGTAATTGTAAAACACGAGACTTCCACGAGGCTTCAGATCCACGTTCTTTGTGTGAAATTCTGACTTCCTGTCTCCTTCAACGGTCCGTTCTCAGTGCTCCAATTATCCGTCAAATTCTCATTTCTGAAAATCAAATGTAAACTAATTGATAAAATTAAATCTCACCATTTTCAGGATATCACTCCACTGGATATTTTCGTTCCTCCCCATCCTTTCAAGCACTGCTGGGGTGACATCCAGCTTCTGCTTCAGTTCCATTTCCAGTGGCTTGAGAATCCTTGGGTTCACCTTGTAGAAGTCTTCTTGGTCCTGGCGCCAGATGACTGAGGCTGGGGGATTCAGAAGCTTCTTTTCTTCTGGAGACGGGCGGACAGATGAGGAGCCAGGAGAGACGAAGTGGTACTTCGGGGGCTTCAAGGCTTCTCCTTCGCCGAGTTTTCTGAAAAAGTGGATGGATAAAAGAGAGAGTGAGTAAATGAGAGAATGAGTGAGTCATTTATTGATTGATGGCTTGATTGATAAAGGGAGTGTGTGGATGTGTGTATGTGTGTATGTGATCGTGTGAGTGTGCCCAACTCACTTCTTCTGCCTTTCGTTTATCCTCAAGACGCTTACCCAGTCTTCTTTCTTCAAAGTTGTGAGCTTCGCAAGGACGTCAGCTTGCTCATTGAGGTTCGCATGGGCTGGAACGTGGATGAAGACGACTCCAGCCGGAGCAGCAGAAGCCAAAGCGTCAATGAGACGCAGATGGCCTTCATAGTCCCGAAGGAAAGCTATGTAGTTCTTGGTGTTTCTGGGATTCTGAAAGAAACAAGTTAGCAATGTACCTCTCTCTCTCTCTCTCTCTCTCTCTCTCTCTCTCTCTCTCTCTCTCTCTCTAAACTCACTCGTTCGTAGTCCTCCCGACTCCTCAGAACCCTGAGCCCCATCGTCAGCCACTGAAAGTCAGTGTAGATGACGATGGGGCATCTGACTCCCCTAACAATCACCAGCTGGTTGAGCGTCTGGATTATCGCCTGGAGTTCGGCGTCATAGTTCGTGCCAGCTTCCTTCAGAAGAACCGCTCGGTTCAGCTCGTGAAACATGGTCACGTAGATCCCATATCCACGGGAGTTCTTGGCACGGCTCCAAGACCCATCGGTAAAGACCTGGAGGGGCTGGCCTGAAAAGAGAAATTAAAAGATTTTCTGAAATTTATGACAAACCTTGGAACATCTGCATCTTGCTGTTGGCCATCTTTGATTAGTTTTGAGTTCAACCTGAAGATAAAATTGTAGTTTTAAAACTTATTAAGATTAATAAAGCAAAAAATAGATAACCTGTAAAAAATTGGGCAGCATGACCTAATTTGCATAATGACGTCCAAAAGCAGATGGCGCAGACGAAAGCTGAAGCAGATATTCTTCACTGACCTAAATAGAAAAGCGCAATTAATATCATTGTTACTTTTAATTCACAATTAAAGTTTGTTCTTTAATGTTTTCTAATCTTTAACACCTTATTACTTACCATAATTCTTCTTATTGTTGAGTTCAAGCTTATATTGATTTAAAGATTTTATATATCCTAAAAAAGTTTTAAAAAAATACATATGTTAGTTAACCTAATGTTTTAACAGCGAGTTTATTAAAAAACCTAATATCAAAATCAGTTGAAGAGTTATCTAATTTGATCCACTGTTTCGACTTTTTACAAAATAATTTCATTTTTTGGAAAGGATAATTGTTGATATTTGGAAATTTATCTTGTGCTGACTTCTTTCGATCATAATTGTTGTTTTTTTCATTTTTCTGCTCATAAAATCGATGTTTCAGTAAAACAGAAAAATAAAAGTGATCAAAAGGAATTCGATTGATCTCCTACGTTTGTATTCCTTAACCTTAAAACATTTGTTTCTTGCCTGAGGGCATTTTCGGTTGTAATTGACTCCAATCAGGTTTAAAAAAAACCTTGGTTCAGCAAACTGCTTTGAAGTTTAAGACAATGGAACGACTAAAAACACTACTATAATGAAGTTTCCTTGATCGTGCTTGTGTAATAAAAGTGGAGAAACATTTGAACAAAACTGATTTTTTTAGAAAATAAATTTGAAAATTCAATTTTTTTCAGTATCCATCACCATAAAAATCTTAAAAGATTTCATTTTTACTTTAAAAAAGTTCTGCCCCCTTTGGCCTTTTAAAGTGTAAAAAAAATTCCACTGTGGCGGATCCGAACCCTTGAGGCTTATCTGGAAAGCGGGTCAACCCGATGGTATCTCACAATGGAAATATAGACCTCCAATTTTGCCAACCTTGGTGACAACTAATTAAAACAGATTTGATTAACTTTTTACCGAAGTCCCTACACAGTGGGGGAAACAATTCACAACATACTTTTTGTTGCTCGTGAAACAGTGGCTCAAATTAGAGAAACAATGAAATAAGTGGGTAATAGTTTTAAAACTATTTTTCAATAGATAATTAATTGATTTCGAAACTCTCGAAGAAAGTTAAAATTGAATGATTTAAGTAAATAATTGAAAGCTGTTGATGCCTGTACCCAGTAGGGAAACAATTCACCCCATATAATTAGTTGCTGATGAAACAATGGTTCAAACTAGAAAAAAAATTAAAAAGGTAATAGTTTTACAAATACTTTTTAATAGATAATTGATTGGTTTGGAAACTCTCGAAGAATGTTGAAATTGATTTGCTTAACTAAATTATTGAAATTGGACATATAAATGATTAATATTTTTTGTTTTTTGAAGATTTTTTCTTATTCTTTTTTCACATTCGTCTTCTGACTTCGGCGACTATATTGAAGTTTCCTTGATCAGGGCGAGTAAATAAAAGCGGAGAAACATTTGAATGAAATTATGATTTTTTTGTTTCAGAAAACAATTTAGAAAATAGAGAAATGTATTTATTTCAAACAAAAAAAAATCTATCAAAGAACTTCCAAAGTTTGCCTTCGTTTTCATAAAAAAAGGAATTTCAATGAAAACGCAATTTAAGTTCGTCTTGCAATTTGCGTTTAAATAAATTTTTCTTTTAGACCCATAAATAGTTGTAAAATTTATTTAAGCAAAGACTGGTTGTGGTATTAATTTGGTAGTCGAGAGCTCCCGAGAGTCAATTGTGATCTTTCAAATGGATGAGACTAATGATAGAAGAGAAACATTGAAATGTGTAAAACATAAAACAAACCGCTTAAAAATATTGAATTAACAAAATACACCCAAAGACAAAATAATAGGCTATATTTTGAGGAAAAATTTATTTTTGAGGTCCCGGGAGAAAATTAAAATTCTGATGACCAATTTTGTTAATGAAAGTCACGAAACATTAAAATAACCATGTGAATTGATTTTTGTTTAAAGAAACCCATTTGAAAATTTAGAAATTGCAATGTTTCAAAAAATAATAAAGTTTCTGTCAACAGTTTCGATTTCTTTGAATCCCCTCAAAAAATATGCATACTTAAATTAAACTTTAAAGCAAATAAAAATACAGAAAACACGTAATTGAAACGACTAGTGACAAAAGACTTTCAAAAATAGCAATTCTTAATTTTTTTTTGCTTCTATTTCAAAATGTTCCCGTTCTATTATTTTTAAAACTTTTTGCAGACCACCTTTGTGGCTTCTGATAAAGTTAGTGGCCGCAATAATTTAACAGTAAGATTAACTTTACATTTATAAAAAACAATCAAAATCTGATAGCAGGCAATTTAAGTTTGTATTAGTTTTGAAGAAGAGGCTGACGACTGTAACAAGGATTGGATGTTGCATTTCATATTTAGGTAAAACATTGCAATCACGTGCGGAAATTCGATTTTTCAAAAACGAGGATTCAAATTTTACAGTTAAAATAATGTGCAAGCTTAATAAAAAAAAATTTCATGCTGCCCGAATTTGATTTTTTAAAACAGTTTGTTTTTTGGAAAAACAGATAAAGTACCGCTTTACATAAACCAAAGACCTTTTTTCTCCAGGTAGAATTTAAAAAAAACAATGTAAATTAAACTGAGACAATAAACATAAAGAAAGACTTTTTCGGATGTTCATCACAACGAACATGCATTAAAATGGTAGCAAATCACAAAAACAAAACAATTTAAGCAAAAAAACGTTCATTTATATCGCCTATCTTCTAGTTGTTTCTTTTTTTTAATCTCCGGAATCCTTGGAGTTTCCGTCGGAATCGACTTCACCTCGATTTCGACCGGAGAACCAGGAAGTTCATCCTCCTTTAGAAGTGCTCTTCTGGTCCTGACGTGTTGATCCTTCTCCTGTCCCCTGTGTCCCTGGGTGTCGTATACTCCCTGGTCTTCTTGTCTGACGATGGGCAGCGACTGGCACAGGAGGCCGAGGAGGAGAAGAAGGAAGGGCAGGAGGAGAGACCGTTCATCCGGAGACTGGCGGGGAAGGAGGGAGGAGGGGATGAAGGAAGGAGGGTTGACTTTGACTCACGCACACGTACATTCTAACAAAGGTTACGCAGGGTAAATGTTCTTCTAAAAAGTCTCTGATGGGCATTCTAGTATAATTATTTTGCCAAGGGAACTTTACATTATCGCAAGTGGAAAATCTGGATATTTTGCATTTCAAAACTATCGGTTTCTTTGTTCATTGACGCATATATAAGGTAATGCGAACACACTCAACAAAAACAAGAACTCAGAAGAGAAAACAAACATTTAGAAGGACCGATGCTGGAAAAAGACATATTCTGTATGAGCATTATAGGATACATAAAATAACTCCATAAAACAATAAATAAAGCATAAAACAGTTAGCGTTTTATTTTTACACGTATTTGTTTGCTATCTAGTAGTTGCTTCTTCTTCCTACGCTCCGGAATCCTTGGACTTTCTATCAGAATCCTTCGAATTCGGCTTTACCTGGCTCTTCTTACTCTGAACCTCCAATTAAACTATCCTATTCCAGTTCTTACCTTCTGCTGAGGCGTATCTGCCAACTCCACGACATTTTTATCTCCTCTTCCAATCCTGACGTGATCCTTCTCTTGTCCCCTGTGTCCGTGGGTGTCGTATATTCCGTGGTCTTCTTGTCTGACGATGGGCAGCGACTGGCACAGGAGGCCGAAGAGGAGAAGAAGAAAGGGCAGGAGGAGAGACCGCTTCATCCGGAGACTGGCCATGCAATGAGGGAGGAGGGCAGGAAGGAAGGAGGGTTGATTAGCAAAGCTATGCTAATGAGGAAGGTCACGGGAAATGCATTCTAGAAATTCCACGACGGGCATTCTAATAATTCCAAATTAAGAAAAAGAAAATTCCATAGTTTAATTTTCGAAACGTATCCTTCCTTCCTTCAGCGGAGTTTTATTCTACCGGAGATTTTACCATTTGTTGTTTTCTACCAGGAGTGACGGCCCGATGTAAAAACTGTAAAGTTATCAACAACATAGAAAATTGGGGTTTTATTGTATTTTCTTGAAATGCATCACTGCAAAGACAAAGACCTAACGTTCAACAAAAATATATTCCAGGGCCTCAAAATGGCCTTATTTCAACAACCTGCACATCTAATTAGCGAAATAGCACACGGAAAAGCCAGTCGCTTTGGAAAGCTCGGTGGGCGCGGAGTATATATGTTTGAGTATTTATTCTAAACCTAAAACATCAATCTGTTTAATCCTGCAATCCTTGGTCTTTTAATAAATTACTTGAATAAGATATATTCTAATGTATTTTCGAACGGTCTGAGATCACAAAGTACATGGAACGACTTAATATTCTATCTTATTTTGTTGGGAAACCCCTTTTTTATGAGATTCGAAGTAAATAAGGAATTTATTGATGAATTAAGGTAATGAAGGTAGTGAAACATTAAGTACATTAATTTTATTTCATTGAAACAATTTGAAAACCTAAAGTCAAATTAATCACACATTTTTACTCAATAAAGGCTGCATGTTTCAGCAATAGTCTGAAAGTAAAATGCATAATTTATTTTAGTTTGATCATTTCGCGGGGTGCCATCATCCGCACAAAATCGCTCATTACTCGAGAACCAAGAGTCCACAGCAGATTTGGCGAACGGCCCCCTAAACCACAAGTATGGGCCCACCTTTTGCAACATAGCTCGTTTCATCAGGCTAACCTGACGAAAATAGGCTCCCTTGTTAGATAAAAGCTTAAGTTTGCAACGCGTATTGAACAGTAGAAGGCGACAGTGTTGTTCAAATTCAGTTCACCCCAAAAGGTGGTTTTCCGTTTTGTAGCCACTTTCCAATGCAGGATCTTACTTTTGCTTACCCCCCTCCTTGGCAATAAATAGCTATTTTTCGTAATTCTACATAGGTCAACTCGAAAACTTTAAAAAAAGATGTTTTGACATGTATTTATTAAAAGAATATGTTTTCTGTAGTTTTATTTACTTTAAATTTTATATAAGAAAACAATTTTGAGGGAGTTGAATGTAATCGAAAATATTCACAAGGAGTTCTTAATTTCTATTTTTCAGATTTAACAAAAACCTTGATATTTTCCTTGACTACCATGGTTATTTTAATGTTTCCCGACTCTCCCTAATCTTATTCATTATTACAATTCTGTTTAATCCTGCGATCCTTGGGCTTTTCACGAAATAGCGTTAAGGCCATTTTTCGAAGGAACTAGCTTTGGCTAAGACTATACTAACAATTAATGTGCTAAATTAAATAAATTCCAAACTGAAAATTATTTTCTAATTTATCATTTCTTCAAATTTAATGAATCATTCCGAATTTTAAAAACAGAACCAAAATTCCGAATTGAACTAAATAATTTGAAAATAATCAATTTTTACTAATGGTTTTAGCCTAAATAATTGAAACAATGAAAACACATAATTAGTTTAATAGAATGTTTTCCCTGCTAATATTGTATTGTTAGAACAAATGTTTCGCTTCCAATAAACAAGTTTAATTTAGCACCTCAGGGTCATATTTCACTCACAATCTTTTTTTGGGTTTAAGCGTAGAACTAATCGTGAAAACCGAAATTAAGCGGGGAAATTCATCCTAGAAATTCCATGGAAAATTTTCGTATTATTCCAACGAAAAGGATATCGTCTTTATAAAGGTGATTGTGGCAAATTGGGCGATTTTATAAAAGTATCCTCCTTATAACATTTGAGCAACGGTGTGTGTGTGTCGAGGTTTGTTAGACGCGAAAATGCGCTGCCTGCGCTCTCTCATTTTCCCTTATCTCTCGCTGTCTCTCGATGCTTGTCTTTAAATTAGCCTATTTTAATGGCCGGTCATTTCCTTGCGGTTGGCGGGCAAATGCGGCTGGCGGTGCCACAGGCACCGTTTCGCGGCCGTAGGCCGCCTACTGAGCGGCCGAAGGCCGCGAACAGTGCGGCCGCAGGCCGCCTACCCTAGCGGCCGAAGGCCGCCTGCTTGAAACTGACTTTTCCAGCAAGTTTGGTATCAAACGAAAGCTACTGATGTGCTGACCCCACACTTTCCAGGAGTGGAGGACCGCCGAAGGCGGGCCGTCACTCCTGGTTCATATATACAATTGGGTAATGGTCTTGGTTTGCCCCTGGGGCATCCCCATTTCCCAAGAAGAGAGGGGTCGGTCGGTCGAATAAGCGAGGGGAGGGTACCAAAGTGCGGCCGCCATCTGTGGAGGCGCGAAGCGCCGGAGCGGTCGGCCGCACTTTGGTACCCGACCCGAGCGTTCACGCATGTCTCCGTAACTTACGCAATACCACGTAGGGCCGCAAAGCGGCCCCGAGGCGGCCTAAGGCCCCCCAACCCAGAATGAAAAGACCCGCGAAGCGGGGCCTTTGAATTCTGGTACAAAAACAATTTCGTAAAAGTTTCGTTGTTTCAGTGAATTTAGAATATGTTTCAGTTTTATCTTCTATCTTCTTTATGAATATCCATGTTTCAGATGCAACACAAGTGCATCAACCGAATTGACTCTTATGACATGATTTATGAATTAGTTTCGAAAAAGAGACACAGATCCCCCAGAAATTGTGATTGACTACTGTAAACCAAAAACGAAAAAAGTGGCAGAAACACAAAGGTCACAAAGAAAAGTTGAATGTAAATGAGGAAAAAGCAATAACAAAACAAGATTCACAAATCACACCATTCATTGATCCAATGAACTTGGATTCACTCGAAGGCCTCGAGAGACTCTTAGAGTTAGAAATGATTCTTTCTAGTAGTTGCTCCTTCTTCCTAAGCTCCGGAATCCTTGGACTTTCCTTCGGCATTCTTCGACTTCCGCCTCTGCGTCTCCGACTTCCTCGACTTCTGGCTCTTCTGGCTCTTGTGGCTCTTCTTAGACCTCCCGCTCTTCTTACTCTGAACCTCCAATTAAACTATCCCATCCCAATTCTCACCTTCTGTCCTTCCATCGGCGGAGACGCTTCTACCAACTCCACGTCCGAGCCGATCTGCCTCACGTAGTTCTGATCCGGGTCGAACACCACTTCCTTGATGGAATGGGACTTTTCGTCCTCAAGGGCATGGCGCTGAACCCCAATTAGTCCTTTAACTGTTTCTAAACTCACTATCGGGCCCTTGGGACCAGAATCCACCGTCAGCGGCCCCAAGAACTTGAAGTACTTCGTAAAGAAGTACTTCGTAACTTCGTAATTTTGCCCGCAGGCGGCTTCTGCGGAAGAAGCTTCTTCTTCTTGGGAGGAGGGGGCGGAGGGGCCATCTCGGGCGGCGGGGGCTTCGAGGCTTCCAGTATCTCTTCGAGCTCTTCTGAACATAAAAATTACTCAAATAAGAAAGAAAGGTCTTACTTTTTGCGCGAGCTTCGAGCTCCTTTGCCTCCTTTTTCTTCGTCCGTTGTTTCTTCAAAAGAACCGCAGCAACCGCAATGCCACAGAGGACGATCACCACTGCGATGACGGCATATACCCAGATGCTGAAGATTTAGAGTTTTGGGGTTCAGAAGAAACGACTTACAGTCCGGACCCTCCTTCCTCCGGGTTTCCATCAGAAGAAGTGCCAGGAGAGGCCTCCTTACGCTCCACTGGAGGCTTGGTCTCCTCATCCGGATCCACGTAGTCCTTAGGTTTGCTAAAAGAAAAAAGTCAAATGACAAATAATAGAGAAAGAAAAGAGAAATAAAAAGAGAAAGGGAGAAAGAGAGATAAGATAACTTACTCAGGGGAGCCGGGTGCCTTCGAAGGTCCGCTCACAGGAGAACCAGTTAATGGCGTGGTAGTGGTAGTAGTGGTAGTGGTAGTAGGCTGGAGGTATCCTTTGGGTAACAGGTGTTTGTCCGCATCTGAAATTAATTGTATATGCATATGAATTTAAAGGAACAAACTTGGTAGGAGAATGTTTTCATTGAAGGGGATTAAGTAGTCAACTTTTTTGTCCATTTCATCGTCGTACCATGTGAATGGGCAGTCACTTTCTCGTTTGATATTCTTGCAATTCTCACACGCATTGGCATCATAACAGAATAAGCACAATTTCTCTACGGATAGATTTTCTCCACAGTTCATGTCACAGGCTGTCCTTTTGAAGGAGGAATAGGTCTCGTTGCAGAGATTGTACACCCATGCAAAGTCCTTCTTACTGCTTTCTGTATACTCTCCTTTTCTGATCCAATTTGCGTTGTTGTCATCTAAACATCATTTAAACGTTTAAATTTTAATTAAAAACACTCACAAGGAATCTCCAAATCTTTGTGGAAATCAATGTTATTCCAAACAACAAAGTTGTTGTTTTCGAAGTAGTAGAATGGGCATTTTGAATCATCCTTGCAGTTTTCGTCGGAACAAGTTGCTTTTTCGTTTGCACAGAAATTGAAGAGTTGGGATTTGGTTCCGCCTACAGAGGGACCGGCACAGTTCTTTCTACACAGCCATTCTCTGAATTTGGCACTTCTTTGCTTGCAAATTGTGAAGGTAGTTCTTTTGTCGTCGTTCTTTGTTGGAAAAGTTCCCTTGCGGAAAAGTGGCATCTCCTCAGTCTTTAATGGCTCCAAGTTATCAATTTCTCCCGATGTTTGCGTTTTAGGCGAAGTCAATGAGTCGTTTAGGACTGAAAATCTTTCATTTGGAAGTTAGGAAACTCACTTGGAACTAGCATTGTCGGCCGGAATTCAATTGAACGTGTACAATTGTCTTTCGTTTTGCAATTGTCGCAGGTTGTTTGATAGTTATCACAGAAATTACAAAAGTCGTGGACTTTTTCTTGGCAGTTCAACAGGCAGGTTAACTTTTGAAACGTAGAGTATTCGGACTTGCAGAGGGAGAAGAACAATGCATTGTCCTTAGTGTTTCCTGTATGACGCCCTTCTCTATACCGCACAATAGTAGGGGCACAAAGGTATCTTCTCTTCCAATCCTGACGTTTTGATCCTTCTCTTGTCCACTATGTTCATTGGTGTCGTTGATTCCCGTTGGAGGAAGTGTGGTATTCTTAGAATTTCCAATCCTGACGTGTTGATCCTTCTCTTGTCCACTGTGTCCCTTGGTGTCGTCTATTCCCTGGTCTTCTTGTCTGACGATGGGCAGCGACTGGCACAGGAGGCCGAAGAGGAGAAGAAGGAAGGGCAGGAGGAGAGACCGCTTCATCCGGAGACTGGCCATAGAATGGGGAAGGAGGGGAGGAAGGGCCGAGGGTTGATTAGCACGGCTATGCTAATGAAGAAGGTCACAGGCAAATGCATTCTAGAATTTCCATGAAACTTATTCCAATTATTTTTATAATAAGGATCATTAGCATAGATTTTACCCTGCCCTGCTCCCCCATTGCATGGCCAGTCTCCGGATGAAGCGGTCTCTCCTCCTGCCCTTCCTTCTTCTCCTCTTCGGCCTCCTGTGCCAGTCGCTGCCCATCGTCAGACAAGAAGACCACGGAATAGACGACACCCAGGGACACAGTGGACAAGAGAAGGATCACGTCAGGATCAGAAGAGAAGATACTTTTGTGCCACCTACTATTCTGCGGTATAGACAAGGAAATCATGCAAATAGTAATCCTGACGGTGCAAAATATTTCTCCCTTTGCCAGCCCAAATACTTTCCGTTCCGAAAGTTAATGTGTAACTTGAACTGTCAATACCCGGATTACAAGAAATTCAAGGATACAGAAACAAAGATATGTGGATTCTGTAGCAACCCTAAAGCTGTTTGCGACACATGTAAATCAAACGTCACTTGTACAAAAGGAATTATGTTCAAAACTACAATACTAGTACCAAGTGAGTGATCCGTCTTTAAAGTGAATTTTTTTCAGTTCTGGAGAGCATATTAACTCCCCCCCTTACTCAAAAATCAGGAGAAATTAATAGCTTGAAGCCATTAAAGACGGCGGAAACGCCACTGTTTCATACAGGAGAATCTAACGACAAGAGAACCACCTTCACAATCTGCAAGCAAAGAAGTGCAAAGTTCAGAGAAAGAACTGTGCCGGTCCCTCTGTAGACGAAACCAAGTCCCAACTCTGCACCTTCTGTGCAAACCAAGAACTCATTTGCTCCAAGGAAAACTGCAAGGATGATTCAAAATGTCCATTCTTCTACTTTAAAAATGGTGCAGTGGTTGCTGAGAATCAATTCGATTTTCACAAAGATATGGAAGCACCTTGTCAGTTTTTATAAAAAATATATTAAGTATATAATAAAATTTAGATGACAACAACGAAAAGTGGATCAAACACGGACATTATACAGAGAATAAAAAAGAGAACTTTGCATGGGTGTACAATCTCTGCAACGAAACATACTCTGCCTTCAAAAGGACACTCTGTGACCTGAATTGTGGAAGTGGCGGAACACAAATAAGATTGTGCAATTTCTGTGATAACAAGGATTGTAATGAATGCAAAAATAGCAAAAGTGAAAAGGACTGCCAATTCAGTTGGTGGGAAAATAACAAAGAAAACACTGCTACATTAATCCCCTTCGATGAAAAAGTCCTCCTTCCAAGTTTTATCCTTTAAATTCCGAAATACAACCAATTTCAGACGCAGAGAAAACTCTGATTCCCAAAGGAGACCTTACGCCTACTACCACTACCACTACAAGTGAGAAATGGTGCCTTCAGCATAGACATGTTTCAGCCCAATCTCCTGGATCTCCTGTGAGCGGCCCTTCGAAGGCACCTGGCTCCCCTGAGTGAATTTCTCTCTCTCTCTCTCTCTCTCTCTCTCTCTCTCTCTCTCTCTCTTTCTTTAACTCTCTCTCTTCTTTCAGTAAACCTGAGGACGCTTCTTCCACCCCGAAAGAAAACGGAAGCTCTGAGAAAAGTGGTACAAACCTGTAAATTTCAACTTCAAATCTTCCTAAATACCGATTTTCAGGACTTGGCTCTGGGTGTTTATCGGACTGGCTGCAGTGGCATCTGAGCAATTCATCTAGATAAAGGAACAGATGAATAAATGAATGCCCCGTGTATTTACTTCTGATATTAGATTGCTTTCTCGATTCTTGATTAATCAGTTAGCCTTGAGGACAGCACATGTATGGATTTTGTTTGATTAAGTTCCCATATCACACTGTTTCACACTTCCCTCGCAGTTGCACACAGAACATAGAAAAGTTACCCAATAGAGCCAAAACAATCGTGTAGCAAAAGAAAATACGCTTCTCCTGTCATTTTTCTTTTTGTCGTTTTATTATCGTTTTTTGTCACCGCTCTGTGTTTCATGTTGCACTTTTGTTGGCTTCCGTTGTTCGCCGGATCGACCCCAGGCGGGCCGGGCGCCGCCTGGGGTCGATCCTGCGCTGCATTGCTGGTGTTCCGTTGCAGGTACTGCGCCCCTATAGGGCTTATGGTAGCCTAGCAGACAATATAAGTTTGTTTTAGTTTTGAAGAAGAGGCTGACGACTGTAACGAGGGTTGGATGTCGAATTTCACATTTAGGTAAAACATTGCAGTCACGTAAGGAAATTCGATTTTCCAAAAACGGGGTTTCAAATTTTACAGTTAAAATATTATGCAAGCTTTATAAAACAATTTTTCATGCTGCCCGAATTTGATTTTTTTTAAACAATTTGTTTGTTGGAAAAACAGATAAAGTACCGCTTTACATAAACCATAGACATTTTTTTCTTCAGGTTGAATTTTTAAAAAATGGGGGAAAAACCTGAAAATTCCTAATTACGCGTAGAAATGTTCTGTTTGCTTATATTAGCTAATTAACAGCTGAACATAATGTTTTTGGTCCAACTCCATAAACCAATAAATAAAGCATAAAACAGTTTGTGTCTAATTTTTATACTTAATGCGGAGACTTTTTGTAGTAGTGGGGCAGGAACATAAGGTAAGAAATTTTCTTGATATTAATGGAATACATCACAACAAACATTCATAAAAATAGCAGCACAAAAACAAAACAATTTCAGTTAAAGTTGTTTATTTTTATTCAGTCTATGTCCTATTGTGGATTCTTCAGCTCCGCCTTCTTCGAGTGCTGGCTCTTCTGGCTCTTCTTGGACCTTCTACTCTTCTTGCTCTGAATCTTTAATTGAACTATCCCATCCCAATTCTCGCCTGTTCTCCTTCCTTAAGCGGGGACTTATCTGCCAACTCCACCACATGTTCATCTCCTCTTCTGACCCTGACGTGTTGATCCTTCTGTTGTCCACTGTGTCCCTTGGTGTCGTCTATTCCGTGGTCTTCTTGTCTGACGATGGGCAGCGACTGGCACAGGAGGCCGAAGAGGAGAAGAAGGAAGGGCAGGAGGAGAGACCGCTTCATCCGGAGACTGGCCATGCAATGGGGGAGCAGGGCAGGAAGGGCCGAGGGTTGATTAGCAAAGCTATGCTAATGAAGATGGTCACGGGGAGATGCATTCTAGAATTTCCACGACGGATATTCTAATTATTCCAATTACTTGTTTTATTGATTTATTTGTAGTAATTTTAATAATGATTTGAAAAATGAAATGTGATATTGATTCATTGGTTTGTCTTCATTCTTTAATAATTTTTTGCTCTTTCAGCAAATTTTCCTCTTTTTTATTTCCGAAGCTATTTTTATGGTTGCCTCACTCGAATGTTTCAGATAATTTGAATTTTTTTTGTACAAAGTTAAGTCTAAAGTTGCAAATACCGCCTAATTGTTCTTTCATAAAACGTGGCAATTTAGAAAAAAAAACTTTGTTAACTCAATAAAAACAGGAGAAAACACAACAAATTTACAAACGAAACAGTTCATTGAAAGCACGAATGGGAGAAAGCTAGGTTAGACAGACTTGTAATGTAACCGTGAAACAAAGTTTTGAAATACACATACGGAAGAATGAAGAAACGAGAAATGATAACGGTTTTTAAATCACACTACCTGCAAATGTCTGGAAAATCCATGGAGGGAGTTTGGATTCGAGCAATTGAAACAAGGAAACAGTCAATAACTGTAGGTTAAAAAAAGTAAAATAATAGATATTATTTATTATGCGCTCTGGGCTTGCCGGTTATCTGATTGGTGGTCGTTTCTGTTTCTCCCGCGGTGTTCCGCTGGGGGGCGCCTTTCTGCCGCGGCCGGGGCCGGACCCTCGCCGCGCGGCTTGTTCTCCACGGCTGCCACTGCACAACCGTGGCGCTGCCTGTGGCGCCTTAGAGTTAGCTTATCACTTGCGCTGCCGCTGCAGCACAGTTCAAATGCGTCATAAGAGTGAGGGCCGCGCCCATCTAGTTTGCCAGCCTACCCATGAGCAAACGGAGAAAGCCGTTTTCCCCCAAAGATGCAAGAAATCTCCACAACCGCGTTTCCACAAAGTCAAAGTATCAAAAGAAGTAGTACAAGGAAATAGGAGACAAAGTAAACAAAACAAGGATCACCAATCATACAATTCATTGATCCAATGAACTTGGATTCACTCGAAGGCCTCGAGAGACTCTTAGAGTTAGAAATGATTCTTTCTAGTAGTTGTTTCTTCTTCCTAAGCTCCAGAGTCTTTGGACTTTCCATCAGAATCCTTCGATTTCGGCTTCTGCGCCTCCGACTTCTTCGACTTCTGTTGGCTCTTCTGACTCTTCTGGCTCTTCTTGGACCTTCCGCTCTTCTTACTCTGAACCTTCAATTAAACTATCCCATCCCAATTCTCACCTGATCTCCTTCCTTCGGAGGAGAAGGCTCTACCAACTCCACATCCGATCCCATCTGTCTCACGAAATTGAGATTCTTGTCGAACACGATGCCTTTCAGGGAGTGAGACTTCTCCGCCTCCAGCGCGTGCTTCTGAACCCCAATTAGTCCCTTAACTGTCTGTTTCAAACTCACAATGGGTCCTTTGGGCCCAGAGTCCACGGTAAGCGGTCCCAAAAACGTGAATTCTTCTTTTGTGATTTTTCCAGCCGGATGTTGCTGCGGAGGCAGATTCTTTTTCTTCTTGGGATGAGGGGGAGGAGGAACCACTTTTGGCTCCGGTGGCTTGGAAGCCTCCATCATATCCTTCAGCTCCTCTGAACATCAGAATTACTCAAATAAGAAAGAAAGGTCCTACTTTTCGCCTGAGCTTCGAGGTCTTTCGCTTGTTTTGCCTTCGTCCTCCTTCTCTTCAAAAGAACCGCAGCAACAGCAATTCCACAGAGGACGACGACCACTGCGATGACGACATAAACCCAGACCCTGACGATTTAGAGTCTCGGGGTTGAGAAGAAAAGACTTACAGTCCGGAGCCTCCATCCTCCGCCTTTTCATCAGACGAAAACCCAGAAGAAGCATCTCTTCTTTCCCCTGGAGGCTTCGTCTCGTTGGTATCTTCATAATCTTCGTCCGGGGAGCCAGGTGCCTTCGAAGGTCCGCTCACACGAGATCCAGGAGATTGGGCTGTAAACAGTTATATGCTGAAGATTTAAGTTCTCACTTGTAGTGGTAGTGGTAGTTGTCGTGGTTGTGGTAGTGGTTGGAGTAAGGTCTCCCTTGGGAATCAGAGATTTTTCCACCTCTGAAATAAATTGTTGTTCCGAATTAAAGGAGCAAACTTGGTAGGAGCACATTTTCATCGAAGGGGATTAATGTAGCAGTGTTTTCCATGCCGTTTTCCCTCCAGCCGAATTTGCACTCCTTTTCACTTTTGCTATTTTTGCATTCAGTACAATCCTTCTCATTACAGAATTTACACAATCTTGTCTGTGTTTCGACATTTCCACAATTCATCTCACAGAGTGTTCTTTTGAAGTTAGAGTATGTCTCGTTGCAGAGATTGTAAACCCATGCAAAGTCTTCTTTATTACTTCCCGAATACGCTCCTTTTCTAGACCAATTCTCGTTGTTGTCGTCTGAATTTCATTATGTACTTACTATAAAAACACTCACAAGGAATCTCCAAATCTTTGTGAAAATCGATTTGATTCTCAGCAAGAATTGCACCACTTTTAAAGTAGTAGAACGGGCATTTTGAATCATCCTTGCAGTTTACTTCGGAACAAGTTGCTTTCTCGTTTGCACAGAAGTTGCACAGTTGGAGTTTGGTTCCATCTTCAGAAGGACCGGCACAGTTCTTTCTACACAGCCATTCTCTGAACTTTGCACTTCTTTGCTTGCAAATCGTAAAGGTTATTTGGAAGTTGGAGGAACTCACTTGGAACAAGCATTGTCGATTTGAATTGAACGAGTTTTTTACAACTCTCCTGCGTTGTGCAATTGCCGCATGTTGTTTGATAACTATCACAGAATTTACACAAACGCTCATCGTTGATTCCTTGACAGTTCAAGAAGCAAGTTAACTTTTGAAACGTAGAGTATTCGGATTTACAGAGGGAGAAGAACGATGCAGAGTCCTGTCTGCCTCTTGCATGACGCCCTTCTCTATACCGCACAATAGTAGGGGCACAAAGGTATCTTCTCTTCCAATCCTGACGTTTTGATCCTTCTCTTGTCCACTATGTTCATTGGTGTCGTTGATTCCCGTTGGAGGAAGTGTGGTATTCTTAGAATTTCCAATCCTGACGTGTTGATCCTTCTCTTGTCCACTGTGTCCCTTGGTGTCGTCTATTCCCTGGTCTTCTTGTCTGACGATGGGCAGCGACTGGCACAGGAGGCCGAAGAGGAGAAGAAGGAAGGGCAGGAGGAGAGACCGCTTCATCCGGAGACTGGCCATAGAATGGGGAAGGAGGGGAGGAAGGGCCGAGGGTTGATTAGCACGGCTATGCTAATGAAGAAGGTCACAGGCAAATGCATTCTAGAATTTCCATGAAACTTATTCCAATTATTTTTATAATAAGGATCATTAGCATAGATTTTACCCTGCCCTGCTCCCCCATTGCATGGCCAGTCTCCGGATGAAGCGGTCTCTCCTCCTGCCCTTCCTTCTTCTCCTCTTCGGCCTCCTGTGCCAGTCGCTGCCCATCGTCAGACAAGAAGACCACGGAATATACGACACCCAGGGACACAGTGGACAAGAGAAGGATCAACACGTCAGGATCAGAAGAGAAGATACCTTTGTGCCCCCTACTATTCTGCGGTATAGAGTAGGGCGTCATGCAAGAGGCAGAGAGGACTATGCATTGTTTCTCTCTCTCTGCAAGTCCGAATACTCTACGTTTCAAAAGTTAACTTGCTTCTTGAACTGTCAAGGAATCAACGATGAGGATTCGTGTGATTTCTGTAATAATTATAAAACAGAATGCGACAATTGCAAAACGGAGGAAAGTTGTACAAGAGCTATTGAATTTAAACCGACATTGCTAGTTCCAAGTGAGTTCCCCATCTTCCAAATAACATATGTTCAGTCCTGAATGACATAATGACTCCGCCTCAAACAAAAAAATCAGAAGAAATAGATATCTTGAAGCCATTAGAGACTGAGGAGATGCCACTTTTCCGCAAGGGAACTTTTCCTACAAACAACGGCGACAAGAGAACTACCTTTACGATTTGCAAGCAAAGAAGTGCAAAGTTCAGAGAATGGCTGTGTAGAAAGAACTGTGCCGGTCCTTCTGAAGACGGAACCAAGGCCCAACTCTGCACCTTCTGTGCAAACGAACAACTCATTTGCTCCAAGGAGAACTGCAAGGATGATTCAAAATGTCCATTCTTCTACTTTAAAAATGGTGCAATTGTTGCTGAGAATCAAATCGATTTACACAAAGATTTGGAGATTCCTTGTGAGTGTTTTATATTAGGTATACAATGGAATTCAGATGACAACACCGAGAATTGGTCTAGAAATGGAGCGTATTCGGAAAGTAATAAAGAAGACTTTGCATGGGTTTACAATCTCTGCAACGAAACATACTCTAACTTCAAAAGGACAGCCTGTGAAATGAACTGCGAAATGAATGACTCCGAAGAGAAATTGTGCTACTTCTGTGGTGATACGAATGCCTGCAATGATTGTAAAAATATCAAAAGCGAAAAGGAGTGCAAATTCAGTTTTATTGAAGACGATGAAATGAAAGAGGGAAACTTTATTCCTTTCGATGAAAAAATTATTCTGCCAGGTTGGTTATTTAACTGCACAAATACAATTCAGAAACAGACAAGATTTTTATTCCCAAAGGAAACCTCACCCCAATTGCAACTACCACTACAAGTGAGAAATGAAAGCTTCAGCATTCAATTGTTTTAGCTCAATTGCCTGGACCTCCTGTGAGCGGACCTTCGAAGGCACCCGGCTCCCCGGAGTAAGTTATCTCTCTCTCTCTCTCTCTCTCTCTCTCTCTCTCTCTCTTTCTCTCCTTATTTTCTATCTATCTCTTCTGTGTTCATTCATTTCTTTCAGCAAACCTGAAGACGCTTCTTCCACCCCAAAAGAAAACGGAAGCTCTGAGAAAAGTGGTACAAACCTGTAAGTTTCAGCTTGAAAAGCCAGAAATACCTATTTTCAGGACTTGGGTCTGGGTGTTCATCGGACTGGCTGCAGTGGCATCTGAGCAATTCATCTAGATAAAGGAACAGATGAATAAATGAATGCCCCGTGTTTTTGTTTCTGTTATAAGTTTACTTTCTTACAATTAGAGAACACTGATTGCTCCTAGAAGGAAGCAAAACAAACTATCATGGTGTCAGTTGTGTGTTTCTTACCTTCTTACTTTTTCTTTCACCTTACTGACGCACTGCTCGTACTTGCCCTAGTCAATAGAAAAATGCATACTAATTGGATACCAAATTCTTTCAAAAGCCAGAACGGTGTTTTACAGAAGTTTGATCATCTGTTTTAAATTTACCTTGTTTCTGGCTTTTTTAAACAAATTTTGGCGCCAATATCGAGCTGCATCCCAGAATAACGGAGAACCGGTGGTAAAGTTTAGAAAATTAAGGTAAACGAGAAGAGAAGGTCTGCATTCTTAACTTAGAAGATTTCATTCATTCAATAGAATTTCCTAAAAGATTAGTTTGCCACACCACTCCATTGTTTTAAAGGGAAAGACCTCGTAAAATTGATTGTTCAAAGTCTCTTTACAATTGTTTCATTGATTAGATGTCGTTTCCACGATTCTGAAACATACCCCTTTTTTATATGATTTTCACTGCAAAAGGGGCTCGTTTACACGACCGTTTTACGCGTTTGCCGCACGGAAACACGGCTGGAGTGGGCGAGAGAGTGTGGGAAATGGGGAGACGCAGAGTTGGCGGCAATTCAAATTGTAATTTCCCCAAATTTCAAGCGCTTCCAATCGGTTCATTTTGATCCAAAATGGCCAAACGAGGTATTTTTCAGAATCCTGGGAATGAGATCTAGGCTTTTATCGCAAAATCAGAAAATTTATTTTTACGCGGTCCTTCCCCTTTAATGCATGTACTTGAAGACCTTTTTAATTTTTCATTAGGGACCTTTTTAATATCATTGGTACCCCCCATGTTTCAGTCTGCGTCTTTCACTACAACTCAGTAATTCGTCGTTTTGAAAACAACTGTATTTAATTAAACTGCTACAAAAATACAATCCACTAAACAATTGATGCGACACTGAGTTAATGACTGCTGTTGGTCATTCTCCTTCGATTCTTCTCGTTCCACGCGTTTTGGAGCCATTCTCTGAAAAAAATTAAATTTTTAATAAAAAATATATAAAAACAACCTCTGTCTTCTTCTGAATAGTTGAAAACACGTAGGGAGAAAAGGGTTTCAGCGGTACAAATCGACCACTTCCTGCCTCGACTGTAAGTTGTTCGTCGTGCCAGACGATCTGAAAATTTAAAAAAAGTGAATTCTTCAAAGTTATAGTTGTTGCCAATCCTAGTTCTCGGAAAAATTTATAATTTGTGCCAAAATTATGATGTCGAAGTCAGAATTTCTAACTTCGACATCATAATTTTGGCACGAATTAGCATTTTTCCAAGAACTAGGATTGGCGAGAGGTATATAATCATTTTAAAAAAATTTCAATCAAATTTGTAGGTTTCTTTTCAAAAAGACGATCCCACCTTTCCTTTACAAATCGTAGTCTCGGCCACTCCTGTCACTCTGATTCCTTCAAAAACATTGAAATCGACTGCTTGATGATGAGTTTTCTTGGAAATCACTTTGTCTGCATTTGGGTTCCAGATGACCACATCTGCATCGGAACCAACTGCGATTCTTCCTTTCTTCGGGTAGATGTTGAACAATTTGGCTGCGGTGGAGCTTGTGACCTGAAAATAGAGAATATACTTTATTTAATTGTAGATCTTTTTTGAATGAGTTTATAATATATTATCATTAACATTTAAAAAAGAAACAGTGCAGTTTTGGTGAGGTCCAAACATTTGCCTTTTTCAGCTTTTTACACAGTTTGATCTGCGTTTCACGAACGTGGCTAATTTTCGGAAATTTTGACCCATTGGTTGCTACGAGGTAATTTGGTTTGGTTATAACTTGATTAGACTAGTTTAATGTATTATAGTAGGATCCAATCGCAAAAAATGAAACGAAATAAGATCATTTTCTCTTGGCATCAATGTTTCAGCTTTATCATGAATCAATGCATTGACATAATTAGCGTTAGATCCCACATCCGTAGAAAACAAGCTATCATGACAAGCAGTATTTTATTTTCTTATAAAATTACTGTTTCGAGTTTGCTTTTATGGTTTATTTTTAAATTAAAAAACATGAAGACGAGCATATTAATTCAAACGACTGTTTCACTCTCTTTTCACATTTCTTTAGCACAGTCCGATTTGATTGTATCTCCGTGTCGGGTTGTTAGTTCTTCTTAGTTAGCATTTTCCACATTACTCCACTGTTTATATCTGAATCATAATTTTTTTTTAAAGTATAACGTTGGTAAATTGGATACTGAAAAAACGGTAACAGACAGCTCAGACGATGGATTGTATTTTAAATGTTTCATTTTAAAAGTTTAAAAAAGTTTAAAAATTTTCGTGTTAAAAGATACTCAGTGAAAAGATTTTTTATTAATAGATCCATACTTAAATTTTTTTAAATTTTTTTCATAAGCATGGGTAATTTTTTTTCTTTTTCGAAAAAATGTGAAAATATGCTTGAAAAAAGATTCATTTGTGTTTGAATGACGCACAAAACAAACAAATAGCTCGCGCCAGTCCCACTTTTTTCGCACGCTTTCGCAACATTACTCCACTGTTTGAGATCAAAAGATCCCGCAAACATGTCTAGTTTGATGTTTCACGCCGTCCTTATCAGTCTTTCGTAGCAACTATTTCCGCTCACTAGTTCCTTTCCGCTGTCAAATGGTTGTCTTCTCCAGTATTCATCCTCATCTTCAGCAAAAAGTGCTTCAAAAGGTTTTTTATTAATTATTAATTTAAAAACATTTAAAATTTAGCTCTCTTTTGTGGAATTATCTCGTTTTTCTCAATGTTCCAACCTGTCCCAAGCAGTTTCGAAATTCCTGAAACATCGGCTTCCATTGGAAAAAGAGAAAGCTTCCGTCACTAAGGCAGGATTTCATCTCCCTTATGAAATAGGACATAAAAAGAAACGTCTAACTGAAGTTCTTAATGAATTTCCAGTTAAAATTCAATTTGACTGCATTATATTTATGGTATGTTTCAACATTTATTAATAATTTAAAATCTATTTTAGAAGTACTTGCCAGGTCATTCGAATGAGATTATCGATTTGTTTGAAAAAGGAACTATTTCAACGAAGGAAATCCGAATTATGTGCAGCTTGAAAAGAATGACACCTGAAACCTTTAATCATTTGCTAAAGGTTTTTTAAGGTTTTTGTTAAATAAATTAGTTCAATGTTTAGGTTTCAAAGGTTAAAAAACTATCTTATGACGAGGTTGTTCCTGTTAGCTTTCTTCTTCAGCCAGAATTGAAAAGGGTAGGTTTTTGAACCTAAAAAGTTTTTTTGTTGTTGAAAAGCTCTTGACCTTGATGAAAATGTTTTTTTTCGTATTTGACTCAGCAGTGATTTTTGTACTTTTTTATTCTACTGAATTGTTTTGAAAAAATGTATACACCGCTTCTTCCTTGAGTTTATTTCAAGCTAACTGAGTTGTAAATTAGGCGTGCCTATGAAACAGTCAAAAACCAAAATTGTTTTTTTTTGTTTAAAAAACTGAAAATGAGAAATCAATACTCTTTATATTTTCCCTTCATTAAACAATTTAGGCGCTCAATAATTCTAAAAATTGCATTATTGATAACCTCGTTTTTAAAATAAACATGAATCAGCATTTTTAACGATTTCGGGCATTCAATCGCAAAGTATGACACGATCACGGAACTTAAGAGTTTTTATCATAAGGGAAGCATTGTACTAAAAATATCGCTCTCGCCGTAAAAAATAAAAGAAGGTTTTCTAAAAAAAACAGATTCACCAAATTGTTTCGATAAAATGAGCGAAAAATGCATATTTTTTCTATTTTATACAATCTGCATCCGAATCGTTCAGAATTAACAAACTTTGAATAAAACGTGAAATGAAACATTCGGTCTGTTTTACCACTTGAAATTTTATGTTGTTTTCGAGAATGAGATTGATGATGTTTTAGGAATATGGCAATATTCCACTAGTCAAGCGAACCAGTTGATGCCTTGCGCGTGGTAAAAATCAGTTTACATTTTCACTTTTGCACACATGGGTTTTTAGTATATATTTAACAAATTAACAATTTCGTTTCTATCAGTCATGCGATCCTATTGATTATGTTGGAAAAATTTCAAAATCATAAAGTTTTTTTTAAAGACATCAACAAAAGTTCTTCTTCTTCAGATTTCCGGACTCCGTTTTCGAACTTTGGATCCTTTCCCTTTCGATATTCTACTCACTTTCACAGCATGTGATCTTCATGTATATCCATGTTCATTCACTCCAAATGAGCTGAATCGATTTTTTAAGGTGATTTCAAGGTCTTTATAATTTTTAAAATAAAAAAGTTTTCAGCAATGGCACCAAGGTTCACGAAACATCCAAGAAGTGTTCTTCAGCTATGGAGAAGTGGAAGTGGGAGTAAATCAAGATGACGCCATTTTCGAAGGAATTCCCCATGAGATAATTTGGTCAAGGGATTTTCATTCAAAAAGCGTCATTTCTGATTGGCCTTTCGAGGAAATGAAACGATGGGGCAGGGAATATCGGAGTTATGCCTTGAAACGAGGAGATGAACAACTTTTATTGATGATTTTCAATCATGGAATCAGTATTCAGTTGGTAGACAATGCTTTTGAAGCTTTTGTAAAGCATGTAACACCGTTAGCCTAGAATTCCATATTACCTTTACATTCTTTTTAATTTATTTGTATAAATCTGTAAATTTAAATGTTTTTTCATAGTTATATTAATGTTTTGTCAAGACGTCAATTGAATCAATCTAATTTTTCTCAGGTTGTATGTTTATTATATTCAAGGTAATGCTCTTTTGGAAGACATTTCCCTAAAATTACACTTGTTTTGTTGGTTTGAGTTACAGGGGTTTTCGACGATTCGAAACTTTCCTACTCCATTGTCAGTTTCGATGCCAGCAAGTCAGAGTCAACTATTTATTAAAATACTCACAGGAACAAATTCACAGGCTTTGAAATAAAATAAAGCTATTTGACACTCTGAATCAACTCTGTAAAACTTCTGATGGCGACGATGACCGGCTTGGAATTCCTCTCCGGGGCGAATTCGATGAAGAGCAGGAGGTCGAGGCGCTTCATCACGTTAGCCATCTGAAAATCAGACTTTAGACCGAAAAACGGGAAAACCATACCGATTTGGCCTTGGATTTGCAATTGTTCAGTTCGGCGGCGCTCCTCCTCCGCGCATATCCCTGGAATCGAAGGAAATTGGTCCCACCACGAAAGAACTACCTGCACACTGCGGGGAGAGAAGCCCAGCAGCTTCTCCAGAAGGAGGGAGCTGACTTGGCATGTGAGATCCTTGAGGCTAATGTCCGATACGAGAACGGTAAGCATCCAGCGTTCCTCCTCTGCGTACATTTCCGAGGGAACGCTGCAGATTCCCTTAAATTGGGGAGAATCGGGATTTGGAGGAAAGGGTACCTGGATGCATTTGGTCTTCGGCATCATCCAGAAGACGCGCTGGGACATGCATTTGGCCAGAGTGGTCATATCGTACTTGGCTAGTTTCGCGTAGAATCGGTGGTACAGGCCGAAAGTGTCCCCACGCGGCTAAAAAGGGGTGTAGTTGGATAATATAGAGGAAACAAAGAGAGTCTAAAATTAGGCGTCTCCCTGATGCAAAGCTTCAGAGATCGTTATTTGATTGTCCATTGCGTATTTTGCGTACTTCCTCCTCTCACCTTATCCGTCGTGGCCTCGTCTCCCTCCCCTGGATTGAAGTCTTTCGGATTCATGGCCATACTGCCCACCTGCAGTGGAACGGCCGTCTCCCTGTGGCTTGTAGTTGAGCTGACGGCGGAAAGCTCTCGGAAGACTAAAAATCTCAATTTAAGGCACTGAATTCAAATACCTTCCGGAGGGGTGACCATCCGCTGGACGGAGACCACTTTCTGGATCGGCGAAGGCTCCGAGGCCACGCTCGGTGCCATTCTGAGCCTTGGGATCAAACTGCGATTTCCAATGTTTTCCGGCGGAGTGAAGGGCGCCGGAAGAGGCAGCGGTTCCAACTGCGAAGAGTCCATTCCGTCGACCTAAAAGTAGCCGATATGGGAGAATGAGGAAGAAAACTACCGAAAAGTACAGCTGGGTGGTGGGGAAGGAAGGAGCCGTGTCTCCTCGTTGAAAGTAGTCCCAGACCGAGCCCTGAAATCAGAATTTAAACAGTTTTAAACATAAAATGTGGTTTAAAAATACTTATTTAAATTTAGAATGAAAATGAACATACTGTATCCTCCGTGGCCTGTGTCTGTCCCTTGGCGAATTCCTTGGAAAAGTCGAATTCAACCGTGGCTGCATCGGTAAAGTCCCAAAACGGCTGCTAAAATATCCAAATTACCTCTTAATCTTCATAAAAACTTTCAGTAGCTTGCTGATTCTCAAACGGGGCCACTTTAGCCGCCGGCTGCGTCGATCCAACGGGCGAAATTGGCTGCGGAATCGGAGGGGCCAGTGCTACGCGGTTGTTGTTGACTTCTCCGGCGCTCTTTCCAATCGAAACGGGGGCTTCTTTCGCGACTCTCCTGCAAAATATATCAATTTAAAACATGAAGAAATTTAACTGTTTAGGCAGGGAGGCCTCCTTATTCTTGCTAGGAGGAGGGAGCTGTTTCCATAGCTTCCTTGCGGGGAGAGGCATCGGCTGAATTCCGTGATTAAAACTATATTTTAAACTTAAAAATACCTTCTCGGCTGTCTGGATGGCAGGCTTTGGGGGAATTGCTTCGGGAAGTGGTTGACGGCGAATGGGAAAAGAAGGCTCCACGATCCCGCTGATTTCGGAGCTTCCGTAGGTGTACCCTAGAGGGGCAGACTGAAAAGAAGTTTATAACCAAAACGAGAAGACTTGACTATTTGTAGCCCAAAATAGAAAAAAAACTTTGTTTTTAACCTTCGGTTGAGCAATGGGCTTCTGAGGGACAGGAGGCGGTGCACGGCGAGGAACGGAAGAAACTAAGGCCCTTCGATC
The DNA here is from genome assembly GCA_022343465.1 of Oscheius sp. G VE-2021. Classification (NCBI taxonomy): domain Eukaryota; kingdom Metazoa; phylum Nematoda; class Chromadorea; order Rhabditida; family Rhabditidae; genus Oscheius; species Oscheius sp. G VE-2021. The sequence goes on from JAJQXH010000009.1 coordinate 2,016,695, forward strand.
GGCAATTGTGGAAGTCGTCTGAAAAAAGTCTTTTTGAAGTGGTAAACTGTGTTTCGGTAGTTGTGTTGATCCAAACGAGTCTAAAAAAACATACCTTCTTATGGACTGGCTGAACCATGGGCTTCTCATGGACTGGTTCAGGAGGCAGACGAAAAGGCGAAGAGAAAGAAACGACGGTCCAGTTGAAATTACCGCTTCGGTCGACATCGGCTGTGGTGGAATTCATCTAAAAACTGATTTTAGAGGGAGAGAGACCCTACCTCTACGTCTCCGTCGTGGCTCTCATTGATCTTCGGCAGTGCCTCCTTCCGTTTCATCCGCGACACTTTGAAGTACTCGGCAATCGATCTTGAACCCTGTTGTGGTCCCACCACGGCCGTCGACTTCTTCCTAGCCTTCATAGTGGGGGGACTGAGCGTTTTGGCGAGTTTCTTCTTCGCCGCGGCGTTCTTCGCAGATTCCTCCGCCACGCGCAGAGTCAGCCGGCAGTCCCTGGTAGACTTTGCTAAAATAGAACAAAAGTAGGTCAAATGATTAAAATTACCTGTTCGGGCAGTCGCTTCCGGCTGCTTCGGCACTTCCACCGGCTTCACTTCGGATGGCCCGTCCGTCGGCTTCTCACTGGACGTTACTTCATTCTGAAAGAATCGAATGAGTGACAGAGAGCGACCTGAGGCTGTCAGGAACATCAAAGTGGCGGGTATCTAAAGTTACCTGCTTCTCAGGAAGGTTTAGGTCAATTTCCTCCACATCGAATGATTCTTTCTCCTTAGCCTTCCGAAGACGTACAACAAATGGCGATAGGGTGCTGTAACTTATTCGATTTTAATAATAGTAAAAGCCTTACCTTGTATTCAAAGTAGTGTCGATGGGAGCTGGGGCCTTCGGGGGACATGGAGGGCACATGGGGACAGCCGGAGGACCGGGCTGCGGAGGGCAGATGAGGACAGCCGGAGGAGCATTTCTAAATAGTGTTTAAAAAGGGAACTCTCTCGCTTACCCTCGTTCCTTGGCCTTCGGGTGAATTCCAATCAATTTCGCCAGAAACTCGATCCTGTTGAATTTCTCGCACAGCTCCTCCACGTCTCCTCCCAGAACCTGGCAGTTGGAGTCATTCAGAAGCAGATATCCCCGTCGACACAAAACTCGCGAAGTCAAAAGTACCTCAAAATTGACAATTTTAGATAGAAAACTGTTAAAATCCTTACTTTGCTCCCCGGGACCGTGTTCTCGTCGATGCTGCCGAGGATTCCGTATTCGATGGCTTTGATCGTGCTCAGCCCGTCGTTTAGCACAATCTGCAGCATCCGGCGTTTCTCAGAATTCGCTCGTAGTGGGAGGGCTTCCTCAAGGAGGATATTTTTTATTAAAGTACAGAAAATGAGACATACCGTATCCTCTTCTTCGCCGTGGAACCACGAGAGATTGTCGCGGTCGGCGGTGAATTCCCGGTACTGCTCGTAGACCGGCTGGGCTATGTTCACAACGGAGATGACCTGAAAGACAGGATTTTATTTTAAATTACACAAGTTGTATAATAGCTCACCTGGAAGACGGTCGGCTTCGTAATGACGAATTTGGCAGCATTGTGGGGAATCTTCAATTGGCTGTTGTAGCTCTCCCTCAAATTGGAGAACAGGAACTGCTCCATGACCTCCGCCTCTCCGAGTGGAATGCCACGGCTGGCATAGAACTCGGTCAACGACCGGAACCACTCGGGATTTAGGCTTAGGTGGAGGTGTTCGAGGCTTCCTAACTCCATTGTGCGTAGTCGATCCTAAATTAATCACATAATCTTTTAAAAAAGATCACATAAACTTTAAAAAAATAATTAAATAATTTTAAAATAATAAAAAAAGACTTTCTAAATATTTTTTAATATTTTAAAAATTATGTTTAAAGGACTGTGCAGGTCGTTACGGTCAACACCGATTCTTGGTATTCGTTACGGGACCGGCACCAATAGGTACCTATTCTTGGTACAGCGAACGGTATGCACCGCCCGTTTAAACATCGTCGGGCGTTCTCTTCATTTAGCTTTACACACCTTGGTTGTGTTGATCGTTTCTGTGTTTTTCCTTGTATCTCGGTCATTTTAGCTGTACAGATTTCCGTCAGTCGCTTGAATGCAGCGTATTTGCATAATTTTCCTTGTGTGACCCAAATTGTCGAACGCTGCTTGTTTTTATCTTTTCTTTTTCCCTTACCTTCCGTTACACAATTTTTATTTTAGAAGCCACGATGCGCGAGATCGTCCACGTGCAGGCTGGCCAGTGCGGTAACCAGATTGGGTGCAAGGTCAGTTTCACATTTTTACGTCGTGTTCGTGTTTCTATTAATCTTTGTTTTGATTCACCTCGTAAATTTATTATTTTAGTTCTGGGAAGTCATCTCCGACGAACACGGCATCCAGCCCGACGGAACGTACAAGGGCGACTCCGATCTCCAACTGGAGAGGATCAACGTCTACTACAATGAGGCCCACGGTTTGTTCTTTTTGATACAACCTCATTTATCCGTTTGGTGTGTTACTTCTTCTAACCTGCTGTTTCTAGGCGGAAAGTACGTCCCCCGCGCCGTCTTGGTGGATCTGGAGCCGGGAACCATGGACTCTGCCAGGGCTGGACCCTTCGGGGCTCTCTTCAGGCCCGACAACTTCGTCTTCGGACAGTCTGGAGCGGGAAACAACTGGGCCAAGGTAATTTATATTGTTTTCTTTGCCAATTTAAGTGTTTCAGGGGCACTACACCGAGGGAGCAGAGCTCGTCGACAGCGTGCTCGACGTGGTCCGCAAGGAGGCTGAGGGCTGCGATTGCCTCCAGGGCTTCCAGCTGACCCACTCTTTGGGCGGAGGAACAGGATCCGGAATGGGAACCCTCCTGATCTCGAAGATCCGCGAGGAGTATCCCGATCGGATCATGTCTTCCTTCTCGGTCGTCCCCTCGCCCAAGGTCTCCGACACCGTCGTCGAGCCCTACAACGCGACGCTCTCCGTCCACCAGCTGGTGGAGAACACCGACGAGACGTTCTGCATCGACAACGAAGCTCTCTACGACATCTGCTTCCGCACGCTGAAGCTGGCAAACCCCACCTATGGAGATCTCAACCACCTCGGTTAGTTTCGTTCATCAGCTGTATAAAATATCGTTGTTTTAGTTTCTGTCACCATGTCCGGCGTGACCACTTGCCTCCGTTTCCCAGGTCAGCTCAACGCCGACCTCCGCAAGCTTGCCGTCAACATGGTCCCCTTCCCCCGTCTCCACTTCTTCATGCCCGGATTTGCCCCGCTCGGAGCCAAGGGGTCCCAGGCGTACCGCGCCCTCTCCGTCGCCGAACTCACCCAGCAGGTATCTCTTACTTTTATCCTTTGACTTACTACGGTGATTCAGATGTTCGACGCCAAGAACATGATGGCCGCCTGCGACCCGAGGCACGGTCGTTATCTGACCGTCGCCGCCATGTTCCGCGGCCGCATGAGCATGCGCGAGGTCGACGACCAGATGATGTCCGTGCAGAACAAGAACTCTTCCTACTTCGTGGAATGGATCCCGAACAACGTCAAGACCGCCGTCTGTGACATTCCTCCCCGCGGACTCACGATGGCCGCCACTTTCGTCGGAAACTCCACTGCCATCCAGGAGCTCTTCAAGAGGATCTCTGAGCAGTTCACGGCCATGTTCCGCAGGAAGGCCTTCCTCCACTGGTACACCGGAGAGGGCATGGACGAGATGGAGGTTTGTTTTTGACAATTCGCTTTGACTAAATATTTTAATTTAGTTCACCGAGGCCGAGAGCAACATGAACGATCTGGTCTCCGAGTACCAGCAGTATCAAGAAGCGTGCGCCGACGACGAGGGAGAACTCGACGGCGACTACCCCGAAGAGCAGGAACTGGAGTGATCCCTCCACTGTCTACGTGTTTTTGATCAATAAACACTGTTTCCTCTTTCTTGTTTTGTTTTCCTCTCCGCCGTTCTATTCGGTTGTATTACCTTTATCTTTTAGCAGTTGTTTTGAGAACTTGCTACGATTTCAATAATGTTCTGGGGGATATGCTTTAGACGGTTTTCAATCTTCTTGACATCGTCGCTGTTAGAAAAGTGGAGTTGAGTGTATATTACGAGACCGGGGATTTAACTGTTTGCCATTTTGCGAATTTGTGTTGTTTAGTGGTAAAAATCTAAAGCAAATTTGTTTTTGAGTCCCATTTCTGTTTGTCGAATTCCATTCCTTTTTATTGCTATTCAGCAATGAAAGAAGCACCGGAAACTGCAGAGAAGGCGTCGACTGTGAGCGAACCCGTGGATTCCAAACACGAGGTTTCTTTATTTGCTTGTTATCGTTATTAAGTAATCATTTTCAGAAGAAGGGCGTTTACACGATGCCCGGCGTGCTGCACTTTCTGGAGCACGAGACAAGGAACTACGAAAAGGAAAGGACGCTCTGGAACTTTGAGAGGATCGAACTGCTCGTGAGTTTTTAGTTGTTTTTATTCTTCTAACTGGTTCACATAATAAGTCAACTGGGTATTTTCAGTCCCGAATCGGCAGTCTTAAAGGAGAACTCCATGCCCAGGACACCATCAAGGCGTTCCTCGTCAAGCGGATCAAGATGTTGGAGTCGACTCTCCGCCGGGAAAGGTGATTTTTGTTGTTGAGAAAACTGGTCGCCCCTGTTACCCATTCGACCCAACTGGAGTAAATTCGAATTTGCAGAATCGCGCGTTCCAAATCCACCAATGAACTCAAGTCGCTTGTGGAATCAACTGACGACGACGGTACTTGGTGCTCTAATTCTGAATTAATTAACTGATCTTCAGACGAATTCGTGACTGTGCCGGTACACCTCGACCCTCCCGCCTTCTTCGGCGATCAGCGCAAGATTCTCGCCGACTTTGTCAAGGTAATTTATTCGTTTCAACCGCTTTAATTGGATCTTTTAGGAAATGCAGGAGATTGGCCTCATGATCCCGGAAGACTTGGAAGGAAACGAAGATGTTAAGGAAGAGGAGGAGGCTCCTCAGGACGGGAACCGGGAGGCCGCGAAGACCGACGATCTTCTGGAGAACTCGTTCAAGTTCCTGTCGCCGGAGAAGGACTCCAAACCGAAAAGCATCGACCAGATGAAGAAGGAGTATAGGTGAGGCCTCGGAGTTTTCTAAATGAGCCTATTCCCAGGGACGAGAGGGAACGTAAAATGGAAGAAAAGAAGAGGGAGAAGGAGGAGAAGAGCGAAGGGGAGGGGAGTGGATCCCCACCGTCGATGAAGAGAGAACCCTCCCTGCAGGAGCTGATCAACACCACTCGCGAAAGCACTTCTAGTGATGTTCGTTTATTTTACGAAGCTGGAATAGCTCTAAAATCACTCAAATGAAACATTGGATCTTTTCAGAACTCTGACGCGGATCTGGTGTGGAAGGTCAAGAGGATTCTGAGGAGCCACCTGGACGCCGTGCGCGCCATTCAGGTCTTGCCCTCATTTTGAAATAACCTCTTTCTTTCTGTAGCTCCACCCCCTGGATCCCCTGATCTTCACTGCCAGCGAGGACGGAACCGTGAAGATGTGGTTCCTCGGCGAAAAGGGCGCACCCCTCGGCGGTGGGTTCCCCGGGGTTACTGTATATTTGGCATTTCTAGACGACCTGGTTCCCGTTTGCACCATGCGAGGCCACAAAGGACCGGTCCTCTCGCTCGTCATCGACGACGAGGGACAGAACCTGTATTCGGGTGCTTCTACCCTCATTCTTTAACTGAACGCGCCATTTCCAGGAGGAGCCGACGGCTACATTTGCTACTGGAACATGCCGGCCATCGCCGATTTCAAGGACATTCGCTACGGACACGACGCTGCCAATAATTTGCCCTACGACAAGTTCTCGGATGCTTCCGCGCCCGCGCTTTCGATGGCTGCTCACAAGGACGCCGTTTGGTCCATCGCCCTGGCCGCTGACCGCGTCGTCTCCGCCTCTTCCGACGGAACGGTCAGGATTGCGGCTTCCAGTGAGTTGCGGTATCTTCTCAATTCTTGTCAAGCTCCGACCATTTTCTTTATAATTCCAGTCTTTGATGTTTGACCACGACGAAAAGTATTATCTAATTCTTTGTTTTAGATGAACCCGATGTCTATATAAATGCTCCGGCTCCTGACGTCGGTAAACCCATCTCTGTAAACATCATGCCCGACACGGATGGACACGTGATAGTCGCCTACCAGCACCACTGCGTCGTCGTCCTCTCTTGGGACACTGGACTGGTCGTTCGCTCTTTCAATTTCGGAGCAGGTATTTAATCTGTGTTTAAATAATAAGGAGATTTGTAGAGAAATGCACTCTGATGGCCATCGCCACTCATCCGACGTTGCCTGTGACTGTGGTCGCGTCGACGGATCGAAAGGTCCGCTTTTTCAACAACGAAAACGGTTGGTTTCTTAGAGAAACATGGAATTAAATGTCTTTCCCAGGCGAAATGACGCACAGCTTCGTTGCCCACACGGACGTCGTCTCCTGTCTGACGATCGAAAACAGCCAGCTGTTGATCACCGGCTGCCACGACGGCAGCATTCGAATCTGGGACTTTGACCGGAAAGTCTGCCTCCAGGTAGTCCCAACTTTATTTTCCTTATGAACTCTTAATTTTTTTTAGGAAATCAAGGCGCATCGGACCAAGGGCGACGGCGGCGTGTACGGCATCGCCTACCACAACCACTACCAAATGATCGGCAGTGCTGGCGCCGACGGGCTGGCCAAGGTGCTCCTTCCCTGATTCTTCATTATTTGTACCTAATTTTACCTTGTGCAATAAACCGATTGAAATGGTCTAAATTGAAGTACAGAATGTTTTGGAGAATATGAGCTGACCAGCTCAATTTCTCTCTCTCTCACTCTTTATTTCAGTCTCTGGCTCTATCTCTCTTCGATCAGAAATTTGTGTTAATAATATGGCGTTAAATTGAAAATTAAATTGAACAGAATTATTCAAAAATAATAAAAAAAATTAATTGGGTGGTAGTTTTTTTCTACTTAGTTTGACAAATAAAACCATTGCATCGCCGGAAACACTTGCATTACTTAAAGCACTGGTATTAGCACTCGTTGAACCATTCACCGACAAATATTCAGGTTGTTACAAAAACAATTCCCTAATCGTAAGTTTAGTTTGATTTAACAACAAAATGCTTCTTTTTAGCTGATTCTACATAAATAGTAAAATAAATATACGACGGTTTTTAAGTGAGGTGAATGTTTCATTTTATTTGAAAAGTTTTGATAAAGACACAACAAGATCGCCAAAAATGAAAAACCTGGGAATAATTTTTAAACAAAACTGACAGAAGTGAAGATAGATTGATGATTTCCTGAAAAAAATATACACAATATATGCTTAAAGTAAATTAAATTTTGAGTAATGTCAATTGTTCAGACGCAAAATCTGCATACTACAGCCGACAGCAATTTCTAAAAAAAAACATTCAGTTTACTGTTTCACAAACAAGGGATATTTTTCCATTATTTCCACTGAATTATGCCCAGTCCCGTAGGGACTGGGCAATTTGGGCTGAGGGGTGGGACGAAAAAAAAAAGGAAAATTCCCAGACCCATGAAAGGGGGTATCATTGGAAAGAAAAAATGAAAGAAAAGCTTTAAAAATAGCGTCCACCCGTTCATATAAGAAAGTTATTAAACTTTGAATGTTTTGCCAAAACATTTTAGACCACCCACGAAGAAAAGTCTCAAAAGTGTGGACAGCCCATTAAAGGAGAGGGGGTTTGGGGGGCGCAGCCCCCCAACTCTATTTATGTCAATGATCGCGCGTTATGCGCGCCGCGACGCAACACGCGACGCACGCGCCGCGACGCCCCGCGCTGCAATCGACATGAGACGAGAAAACATAGAAAACTCCCAAACCCACAAAAGTGGGTATCATTGGAAAGAGCATGAAACCCTGATCACGAATCCGCTTCAAAAAATAGCGCTCATCCAGGCATATAAGAAAGTTCTCGGTCTTTGAAAGTTTTTAAAAGCGTTTTTTAATTTGACTTATTAGCCGATAAGGAAAACTGGTCAGATCATAAACAATGGGACGGCCCTTGGACGGAGGGGGAATTTGGGGGGGGGGGGGCGCAGCCCCCCAACTTAAATTATTACTTATGTGTAGAATGAAAAAAATTGTTATTTAGCAGAACGCGACGCAAAACGGGCCGCAACGCATTCTGTGAAACGCGTTGTTGTAACACGCGATGCAACACGCAAAGCACGGCTACTCTGCCAATTGAAAAATGGGAAATATACGCATTAGCTCCCAGTGGTCATTCAGGCTGCGCGGGAAAGATGAAACTTCAAACCATCGGTTGCGGTAACTCGAATTTGCGCTGTTGATGTTGCAAGTTGTATAAAACGTCATTTTTATATTTTATGTGTTAAAAATGTTTTTAATGCACTAATGCATCCCAAGTTCACAGAAAAATTCCGAAAAATTGTAATTAACGGCGATTTTCGAGTAGTTTTTATATGATCTGTGCTAAATTCTATTCAGCTATTCAGTTTATTGTTCACTATTGTTTGGTAAACATGTACTAAGCGATTTTGTTGCTTTTAAAGTGGTGTAACGCAAAATATAACTAACTAAAACCTGCAAACCGAAAAAACTATGCCGTCACCCTTGAACTAAAATAAAAAGGTGGTTCTTTTTTATATTCCACTGTTTGTAAACGTTTTGATCGTTGTATAACCGTACTACCGCCGGTTAAACACGGGAGCAGTCCAAAACTCAATTTTCAACAGCCCCGATCGTGCGTCGCGGTCGTGGCCGTCTTTCTCGTTGCCGCTTACTTCCGCAGCGGAAAGGCTGTGAAAGCAACACACGATGCACGGTGCGACGAAATACGCGACGCTACACGCCGCAACGCAACATGCGGAGATTCTTTCTCTCGCACTATCTCTCTCTCGCTCTCTCCTTCTGTCTCCCCAAAGTCTCTGTCTGGGCGGAGCCAAAATATGGAGTTACATAATGGCGCCAATATGGGCGGAGCCAAAAGCCTGGGCCACCTTAGCGAAGTGAGGGGTCATTGCCCGAAAACGGCCTGTCGACAGAGCCGTCGTCCTAGCTGGAATATGCGCAAATTATTTCGGGAAGAGAGAACGAGAGAGAGAAAAATTCAAAGAGATATAGAGAGATAGAAAAAGTAAGAATAGGCAGAGAGAGTAAGAGAGAGAGAGAGAGAGAGAGAGAGAGAGAGAGAGAGAGAGATACAAATATCTAGAGAAAGAAGAAAGGAATGCACAGTTTTTGTTTATTGTGAACAATCGTACAGGCATTATGGTTAATTGCTATTTTTAAAAACCGGTTTTGCTTTTGTTATCGTACCGGTTGATTTCATCACGGTTGATTTCAAGTGTACAGCAATAGATGTGACACAAGATAGATTAAGATACACACACAATGTGAAGATACAGGAGGAGGTTTTCCTTGTGTTGTTTCCTGCATGACGCATGTGTTTTTGAATGTTACATGTTGCTCTTCTTACCATTCCCCTGTAGGATAACACAGTGTGTATGGAATTCTTGATCACATTTGGTTTATTCATTCTTTTGGGGGGAAAATCTAGCATTAACCATTATAAATTAATGTAGGCCCTTCGTGAAAAAAATTAAAAATTAATTAAGGTTAAATGTCTTAAAAGCAAACAATCACTCGAATACTTTCAGTGATGTAACGAACAGACCACCTCAATAACAACAAAAAGTTGATGAAAAATGAAAGAACAGTGTTGAAACTTATCAAAATGGGTATTTACCTCAAAATTATAACTTAATCATTTATGCGTTTAACTATGCAATATCCTGTGAATACTTTGGAATTTCGTGAACAACGAAGACAAAAGGACCGATTTAGGCTGAGGTTTATGTGAAAACTTTGAATTAGAGATTTCTTGACTTTTGCATAGGCTTTTTATAGGGAAAAATCGATTTTCGTACCTTTGTAAGGTTTATTTTTGGTTTTCTTACTTTTGTACGGTCCTCAACATAAGATGCGAAAGTCCCAGCTCAAATACTTTTGTGGTCGGGCCGACCAGGACTTTTCACAGATTGGTATTGGTGTTGCGGTGCAAGAGTAGTGTGGCAAAAAACAGTTTTTATTTTTTTTAAATTTATTCAAAATACAGCTTTTATATAAAAAAAATTTGTTCTATAAAATGATAGGCACCTCCAAACTACGAATATTGAGTTTAAAAACAACAAAGAATTTGTGTCATACTACAAATAAAACAAGAAAGCTTGAATCGGATTAAACTTCAAAATGTGGCTGAAACGTTGAACACAGTTTTTTTACCAACATTGTATTGTTTGAAAAAAAAACCTAGTTGGATAAAAGAAACTAACGCAGTTGGATAACAGAAACAAAAAAGATAAAATTAAAAATTAAAAAAAAAACATCAATAAAGAATAAATTATCTGAGATTTTTTGTGCAATCGCTCAAACGAAAAACATTTGCACATAAATTATAAAAAAATGCGTTTTACGATTTTCTGGAAAAGTACACAAAAAACTACAAATGTTTCAAGAATACAACTTTAATGAAAAGCATCTTTGTTTACGTTCGATGAAACGTACATCCAAATTACGAATAAAACCCAAAGAGTTATATCAGTCTACAAATTAACCATAAATTTCGAATCATAGAACTGAAAACCTGAATGAAACGTTGACACCAAATTATCACACAATTTTCGTTAAAGTCGCTGGATAACCAAAATTGACAAAAAAAATCAATACAAACCTTCCTGGACAATAAAAAACGCAATATTTGCTAAAAAAAATATCTGGTTCAATATCAATTTATAGAAACATTGACCATGCACTATATTCTATTTTGTTGAACAATTAAACTCTAAAATCTAAAACTTTCTTCTGAAAAAAATTCGCCGGAAATTTCAGTTGATCGTTTCACAAGTAAGGTATATTTCTACAATCTCGCTTCACTGGTATTGAGACGTTCCTTTTTGATTGCTCCAAAATATTGTTTTGATGATAGCAGATCGATGACTGCAAGATTTGAGAAAACAAAGATCTAACAAATTAATCTGCGCGAGTGATTTAAGAATAATGTTTGTGACGCGGCGCAGTTGTGTTATTGAAGAAGAGAATTCACTATTTTAAAGGTTTTTATTTTTAACATTTAGTCAAACTTCAATACATGCAAAATGCATGTAAAATAAAATTTTATCTAGCTGAAAATTAGCTCAACTTCAATTTTTTTTATTTGTGTGCCCAACTTCTGAATTCATCACAAACCCAGATAATATATCCTGTTTAATTATCATTTGAAAATTAATTTTTCTTAAATGGCATACTCAAATGTTTCACAAATGTGGGATATTTCGAAAACCAGAGAGCAGTTACTCTATCAGGGATTCATCACAAATTACAATTTCCAACGCGAAGTTTAATAACCTGTCAAAAACAGGTAAATCTAAAACAACAATCTATTTTTGATCATTTTTTGACATTTTTAACTAACCGAAGCCCAATGCCGCCTTTTTGCGTTAAAAAAACCCGCAGTGTAAACAGAAATGATGAAAAGATACTAAATGGTTTTCTTATTTTATATATTAATTCTTTAATATATTTTTTCTTTATATAGAATACAACGTTTTAAAATGTTTTCGTTGATGCTCGGCTTTGATTAATGTTTCGCTAAACTTTTCCAAAAGAATTCAACTAAAACATTACAATTTTGGTTTCAATTTAAAATTTGTCTGTATTTGCCCAGTTGAATGATTTTTTTAGAAACCGTTTGCTCTACCTTAGTTACCTAGAAGCGTAGACAGCTTTTAATCAATCAGTTTCGCAAACGTAAAGTTAAATTATAAATTTAATATGATATGTTTTTTATGAACGGATCAAGAAGAGTATGTAAACTTACTATTAGAAATACATGCACATTTCGCTAAAGGCAGTTCTTTTGGTGGTAACACCTCGAAGTAAAAGTTAGCTGAAACTCGCGACTGATTAAAAAAAAACACTTTTTGGTAAATTCAAAAATGTTCTCGTTTTTATTCCGTTTCTGCTAAGCTTTGAAAATTAGAAATTTCTGCTTCCTATCTTAAATAGTTTTTTTTTGTTTTTACACAATTTGGAAGCTGTTCTTTTATGCGCATTTGAGATTTTTTTATTTTTTGGCGCCCTAATTAATTTTTCAAAAAAATATATAACAAAGTTCTGCAATTTACGGGCGGAATCGCTGCACTGATTAAAAAATTGTTAACAGAAAATAGTTTAACCGTAAGGAAAATGTGTGGCAATCAGTGGAATTGCCGTCTAAAGAAAGGGCGAGGAAGAGAGGACAGATTGCCGTCTAAAATTGGATAAAAATGTCAAGGGTTTCTCAAACATTGAAATGATAAAAAACAGTTGTTTAAATTGATTTTTAAAATTCTTGTTTTTAAAAGAATTAGAGTGTTAAAGAGTGACACAATTTCATTGAAACTATTAAATGGTTTATAATAAAATAAAAACTTTTGACCAGTGCGAATACAATCATAAAACTTGAAGAAAACTATTTTTTTCTTTTTGAAAAAAAGAACTCTTTTAATTAAAATCAACAAAAAATTCGTTCGAAATTTTTTTTGATGCTTCTGTTGCAGCGAGTGTAATCGATTTACAATACTGGAAAAAATCTGTTCAGATTCAATTTTAATATTTTTTTAACAAAAAAATTAAAATTAAAAAAATATCGGTTTATTGATCAATTAAATGATTTACAATTGTGTCAAAGTTTCAAAACCGGACGCAAATCAATGTGCTGCGCGTAAGTAAGCTTTCCAGACTATTAGACAACATATTTTAACAAAATTTGAGGAAATTACCCCCAAACTCTTAAAAAAAGACATTCGTGTATTGTTCATTTCAATGGTTTAAACAGCTGTAAAACTTTTAACACAAAGTACAATGCAGTTGTCGCATATTCTAAACTATATTTTCAAGTGGAACATTCAAATAATTCACTTTGTTAGCTTTCATTTTTCAGCAAGCAAATATTAATTTTTTAGATGTTTACATTGATAAGCGTTTTACATTGTTGTAAGAAGCATTTCAGGTTCAATTTTGATCCTTTTTTTACAAACCATTTAAATGAATTTTAAAATAACCGTAAATTGATAAATGTAAAGATGGGGATGAGGTGTAGGGATTCTTGACGGGAGAAAATTACCCCACACTTAATTTTTTCTTACGGTTGCTTTACTGTTTTACACGAATGATATTCTTTCAACATTGGATGAACTTCAATACAAGGGTACGGCTTCTAAACCTAAATTTGTATAATGAGTTTTCAAAGAAATGTCACAATTTAAAAAAATTAAGCTTTCTCCGAAGATTTCCTTGCCGCCTCTTTAGGGGTAGATATTTCAAACGCAGCGAAAACATTCAAATTAGGAAGAAGAAAAAAACTAATAAAATGCGACAGTAAATTTTGAGTTAGTGTTTACACTTTATTGGAATTAATTACTATTAAACAAAAAACGCTGGAATATTTCATTTTCAATATTTTTTCTTCAAACATGCGTGAATGGTGGAATCCATTTAGGCAATTACAAAAATTTGGTTTTGTTCAATTATAAAATTTGTTTTTACAAACTACCAGTAACAAATAATTTTAAAGCTTTTTTGACTATACATGTCACTTGCATGTTTTCGATAAATATGAAAACTCAAACACCAGACCAAAAACAATGCCTTAGAGAACAATAGAAAATTATTGGAAAACTTAATCTGTTTAGCATATCCGTGAATGAGTAAGGTTTCAAAAAACAAAGAAAAAAAGATATCTAAAATTTGGCAAGATATCAAAATTTTCATTCTCCTTTACTTTTATAGTTCTAGCCAAACATTGTTTCGAAAATGCTATTTTGCGCCAAAATTATAATCACTAAATTTGAATAACGGGTGCACTTGAATGTGTAACTAAGATTCGTTATGGTAACAACTGAATGTGAGTTAATGAAAATGTCAATTTTTCAAATGAGTCTCTCACGATACTGCCGTTTAGTTATAGGTAGAAACTTCAAAACTAGTGAAAACATTGAAGTGATGAAAAATTCAATCTAAATTGAAAAGTTGATTTTTCATTTTTCTGTTGAATAGAAAATTTAAAAAAAAACTGTTTTGAAATTTCAGCAGCAAATATGAAGAATAATTTTTTTTCAAACTTTCATAATCGATTTTTTAATTGAAAGAAATGTTTCAGCTTTGCGTTTAGTTAATTAAGAGGTATAACTTTCAGTTACTTTCAGCAAAATAACGGTTCACAAATATATAAACGTCTGAGAACAGATAAATGTAAGTCAGTTAAACAATTTTGCTCCATCAATCTACTGTTGCAAATTAAAGTAAATAAAAAGAGCTAATTAACGTGATTTTGAGTAAAATAAGTATTTAACTCTCCATGAGACTTCTAAAAGTGTGTTTTTAGTTTTTCATTCATTTTAAAGTTTTTTTTTAAATCGTTAGAAATGTAGTTTCTTTTAATTTTTTTAAAATTTCGATTTCAGTCGGATGTTTTATCTTGGGGTTAAAGGTGTAACAGAGAACCAATCTGTGATAGAAGCTCTGCTGTTTTTATTTAATAGAATTTACTGAATATTTAAAAGTTTTTCAAACAATCATTCAATTTAAACGGAAATGTGGAAACCGTTCGTATGTAGTAAAGTGCATTCGGATTTGAAACTATGCCACACACTTGAACCATTCAACGGCGCAAAATTAAAACAGAAAATTCTGCATTCGGAAAGTCCTTAAATTGTGTAACACTAAAACAGCAAAAATGACCTAACATTTTCTTGTGGAAACATTGAAATGATGAAAAATTCATTCAAAATTGAAAAGTTGATTTTTCATTTTTCTGTTGACTAGAATTTTTTTCTTTAAAAACCTGTTTTAAAATTTCAGCAGCAAATATGAAGATTGAATTTTTTAAACTTTCATAATCGATTTTTTTAAAGTTGAAAGTAATGTTTCAGTCTCGTGTTTAGTTAATTAAGAGCTACAACTTTCAATTACTTTCAGCAAAATAACGGTTCACAAATATATAAACGTCTGAGAACAGCTAAATTTAAGTCAGTTAAACAATTTTGCTCCATAAATTTACTGTTGCAAATTATACTAAATAAAAAGAGCTAATTAACGCGATTTTAGGACAATTCTGAGGGATCTTAATGATTCAATTTTGTGACTTTGTGAAAACCAATAAAATAAGTTTTTAACTCTCCAGAAGACTTTTAAAAGTGTGTTTTCAGTTTTTAATTAATTTTAAAGTTTTTTAAATCGTTAGAACTGTAGTTTCTTTCAAATAAAAAAAAAATTCGATTTCAGTCGGATGTTTTATCTTGGGTAGAAGGTGTAACATAAAACCAATCTGTGATAGTAGCTCTGCTGTTTTTCCTTAATAGAATTTATTGAATATTTAAAAAAATTCAAACAATCATTCAATTTAAATGTAAATGTGGAAACCGTTGTTCGCTTGTAGTAAAGTGCATTCGGATTTGATACTATGCCATACACTTGAATCATTCAACGGCGCAAAATAAAACAGAAAATTTTGCATTCGAACAGTTCATAAATTGAGTCACACTAAAATAGCAAAAACATGGTTTGATGAAAACTGATAAGGATGTTTAGATCTGCAAATAGTCTAAACTAAACACAAAAAAGGATAAAAATATTAAATTTTATCAAACGATTAAAAAAATCCAAATGCCATTTTCAGTTTCAACCAAATTTTTGATTCGTTAAGTCTTAATGAGCACAAATAGCTTCACGATTCATTTCTGTTAAATATACTCAGCCAACAATATCAGCTGATTTCATTCAAGGGATGAATTTATTACTCTCCATCATTGCACAGGTTTTAACAAAGAAATCATAAAGATTAAAACTCCATAAAATTATATGTTTGAGCATCCATCGCAGATTATTTAACCAGTTGTGTTACACCTTTCACCCCAAGATAAAACATGCGATTGACAAAACACTAATTAAAAAAAATATATTAAAAAGCAAGTGTATTTTTAACGATTTCAAAAAAAAATTAATTGGAAACTGAACAAGCATTTAAAAGTCTATTTTACATTACATTTTTCTTTCAAGGGCATCGGCACATTGCCTACCCAATATATACATTTATACGAGCATATGATCGACTAGAAATAAATAAATTCATTATATTATGAAACGTCAAATGAGTGATTTTTGTAGAAAACTTATTTAAAGCATTCGTATGTTAATTTAAATTTTGATACCTAAAACGGTATGTTGATTATACTTTTTGCAATATTATAAATTAAAAAAAAACTAATTTAAAAAAAAATTTGACTATTTTACATTGGGAAACAAAAACAATTTTTTTAAAACCAAACGATGTGGATGCAAGGATATGACTACCACCAAAACAATGCACACAGATAATAAAACATTTGCAACATTGAGATAAACAAACTCATATTGTTAAAAATCTGAATTCTCTTTTTGAATGATTGTTTAAAAATAAAATAAAAAAAGATAAAAAACTCAACATGTCATTTATGAATGACGTGATTCCATGCTGCCATTGTTTATCACTAAATTTTAATTATGATCACTAAATTCGAAGTGCGCGTGCATATTAATGTAGCTGACAGGTTAAAAAGTTAAGATTTATCATGTAAATTTAAAAAAAAAAACTAACTGTAAGTTGCTGAAAAGTCATATTTTCAAATGTATCAGTTATAAATTGATGAGTGAGGGCTCACGATACTGCCGTTTAGTTATGACTAAAAACTTCAAACCCAGTGAAAACATTGACACGATGAAAAATGCAGTCAAAGTTGAAAAGTTGATTTTTCATTTTTCTGTTGACTGTTTTGAAGTTTCAGCAGCAAAAATGAAGATTGAATTTTTTTAACTGTCATAATCGATTTTTTTTTAAATTGAAAGAAATGTTTCAGACGCATCTTTAGTTAATTAAGAGGTACAACTTTCAATTTCCTTATAATCGTAACGTTTACAATTATATACACGTTTTAAACAGCTAAATTTCAATTAAACACTTTTGCCTCATCTACTGTTGCAATTTAAAGTAAATAAAAAATTATTTAAATTAATTTAATTTATCTTGTTTTAGGAAATTTCTGTGGAAAGAGAAATGGAATTGTAGAACTTGTGGTATAAATTTTGTTGCAAAACCGGAACTCTTTAGAAAACTTTAAAAGAAGTGTTTTCAAATGTTTATCTGTGTTTAATTAATTTTAAAGTTAGTTTTTTGAAATCGTTAAAAATACAGTTGCATTTAATTTTTTTAAATTGTGACAACACTCGCATGTTTTATTTTGGGGTGAAAAATGTAACATAGACAGCTTATCAATCATTGATGAGGCTGTAACAACTAATTATTATTTTTAAACTTTATATTGTCCTTTACAACTTGTACATGATAGTGAGCAAGCAAGGTCGAAATGCCGACCGGCCAAATTAACAGGCAAACATCGATGGTTCGAATCCACCCCGGGGCAAACTTTTTGGGTTTCTTTATTAACACTTTGTAATAAGTTAAAAAGGGTTTAAAAATTTGAAGTGTTTATATTTTTTTACTCGGGCGAATCCGCACCCCCTGTGTGGAGTCCTATCGCACAAATCGTGAAATCATGTAAACTTTCCATTTCAAAAAAGATTATGCTCCTTAAAGTTAGTAGTTAACTTGAATCATCGTATTTTTAAAATTTAGGTAAAACATGCAACTTTATCTTTTCAGATAAATAATTAATTCAATGTTTAAAGGAAATTTACGGTCTTTTCTCAATCAATAAAATGTTTTTTAAATGTATACGCTTCAAAACATTTCGAATTTGAATTTAAAAATAACGGAATTTTATTTTAACAAATTTCTTAATCTGATCTTCTAGGTTTTCAGTTTGGAATATTTACGCCAAATAAAAAACATTCAAATAAGCATTAACCAAAAAATCTTAAAAATTGTTTTTCTGCAATTTTGTGAAAGTTAATATGAAACTTAAAACAAATGTTCATGCAGAAAAAACCATAAAACTATAAATAAAACATTCACCTGCAGTTAGAAAGATGCAAATTTTAGTTTTCTCAGTTTGTTTAGTAACCGATTTTAACATCGATTGGTGTATGTTTCACATGAAGGTGAACCATACAAGTGAACAAAAACTTAGTTTTTTTGGACAACTTAGTTATTTAAAAATAAAATTTAAACTCTCTCTTTGAATGAGTTTTAAAAAAAATTAAAACTAAAAACTACAAAAATAGACATGTCCCTTATGAATGACGTGATGCCCTGCTGCAATTGTTTGCCTTCTGTGAGTAACCCCCATTTCTTTTCTTATCTACCTTTTGATAAGGAAAAATCACCATTTTCTTTTTCTTTCCGTCAATTTTCAGCCGCAGAATGGCAATTGATTTTGTTTGTATTCAACCTCATCTCCAACAAAGTGTTCTCGAAAAAGTAATTTTTAATTAAAATTTAATGAAAATCTTATTTCAGTGTGATTTTATCCAATTCGCCTGTTTTTTACAATGTTCCAAGTCGTCTCAGAAAATAGCAAAAAAGTTCAAAAGAAGACTTCCTTGGAATAATGAAAATAGTTCACTCGAGAAAATCGGAATCAATTGTGTTGATGGCCAAATTGACAGGTCGAAATGGAAACAATTGAAACTTTTCTTCAACAGATTTCCGATAAAAATTGATTTTCAATGCATGAAGATTGAGGTGAGTTTCACTATTTAGAAAAGATTGAAACTTGTTTAGGACCATTCTGAGGGATCCTACAGGGAATTGATCAAATTGTTCGAAGGCGGCTTTGTGAGCACAAGTGAAATCAGCTTTTCGTTTCATATGAAGAGAAGACCTGAACATTTCAGGAGACTTTTAAAGGTTTGCCTTTTTTCAAAACGTAAATTGTTATTTATTAAAAAAAAAATGTTTTCTAAATAAAAATCTATTAAAAATTCTGGTAAAGTTTGTTTTAACATCAGTAACTTTCAATTTATTTTAAATTTTTATAAAAAAAAAGTTCCTCGGATGTTTTATCTTGGTGTGAAAGTAATCGCATAGTTTCCATTGGAATGAAATGACATCAGGGAAGTTAATGTTGTATCTCATGATTGTTTCTAATTGAAAATATTGTATAAACTCATCTCAAATACCTGATTTGCAACAGTGGCGTGATGCGGTAAAACCAAACAATACAAAAAGGGCCAGGCTATTTATAAACATATTTCAGACAAACGGTTTAAATTTATGCAGTCTTGGACACTGGGCAGGAATCATTACAGGCTAATCCATTCAAAACTAAAATCTGAAATGAAAATTTCAAGTGATTTTCGAATGAAGCAAACACATTTTTTTTATAATTTCTAACCATAAATATATAAAACTCGTTTTGTAAATTTTATAAAACTAAAATCTGAAAAGTTTTTAAGCGTAGTTTCCCTTTTACCTTTTTTTAAAAAAACTCGAATTCAAATCAACGAATTCACCCTAGAGCTATGTGAGGTAAGATAATCAACAAGTTTTTATATTTATAAAAAGCACAACAATAATAAACGATTTTAAAAAATGCAAACATTTTCTAAAAATTCAAACATCATCTAGAATTACAAAACGTGTGTCCTTTTATCTTTAAATTAAATTTGTTTAAAATAATTTTTAAAAATTTTAGATGACACATTTGGTTATTTCACCAGTTTACTGTCGCAAATTCATGAGTCTAAACTTCACACAAAGTTAAAAAAACAATAAAACATTGAACCAATGATAAGTACCAAGTCAACCCAAATCACACGCAGCGCTTCGCGCTGCGCGCGAATACAATCAAAATTGAAACGTTGCTTTTTAATTTGTTTTCTTTCATTTATTTGTGAAAATAATTGGTTTTTTTAAAATTAGTTCAATAAATTACGTACGATGTATGGTAGAAAATATAGTTCTGATCTAACTTTATTAGTTTTTTGTAATTTTGAAAAAAATTATGTAAAATATTTCAGTTTTTCAGGTGTCCAAAGTTCGGAAACTTGCTTGTTCTTACGTTCGATTGGACTTCCTCCATGATCATCAGCTAGAATTACAAAACGTTAGTTTAAAAAAAAATTAAATTGATTTTAAAAAAATATAAAAAACTTTCAGATGTCCCAAATTAGTCTTACCACCTTTCAACCTTTCCCGTTTGACATTCTTCTAACTTATTCTGCTGAGGAAATTAGGTTATGTGAGGTTACTTTCAATCCACAGGAGCTGAATATCTTTTTGAAGGTGGGTGATTTTGCTAAATAGTTTTAAAAAAATCAGTTGTGAGTTTTAAGGAATTCTGAAAAACTCAAAAACCAATAGTTCAGCTTTTTTAGGGTTTTACAAGATGCGGCTTAAAAAATGTGGAATACCAGTTGAGACTTGCAACCATGCTTTGAAACTACTGTTTGTCTTAAACAGCAATAACTAGTAAACAAAACGCAAAAATTATAATATTTAAATTTACCAATTCATGTATTTTTTTTAAAAATTCTATAAAAACCATTTTTGAACCCCCTTAAACCCAAGTGTTCTGAATTAATGTAGAGAATCCAAATATTTCTTATTATACTTTAGTAGTGCTATTTATTCATTTGAACTTTCATTTTTCCACTTGGATCAAGCTCCCTTGCACTGACTCGCATGCGATAGTGAGTCTGTCAAAGCAACGTAAATCATTCAAGTGATCGAAACGAGAAAACTAGAAATACAAATTGAAAAATTGGATTCATAGAAAATTCGATTATGGGATGTGAAAATTTTGAAAACCCTATTAAAAAAATCAAAAGTTCAATGAAAATGCTCTAGACAATGTTAAATTAGTTTATCAGGAAACAATTGTTCATATTGCCTTGTTTTTGCCCCACAAAACAGCATGATTCCATTAAATATACATAAAAAATACATAAAAACTAATTTTTAGTTTTTTTAAATATATTCACACTGATTTTTGAAAGCTATTGACGCAGTCTCATCGGGATTGGGGATTTTCTTAAAATACATATCATTATTGAAAACCTGAGTTTACGTAACAATGAAAAAAAACTTTTTGTTGAAAATTGAACAAAAATCATAATTGGTTATTAATCTTTGTTGTCGTTAATGTTAAACAAAAAAATGTTATTTTTTAACCTCAACAAATGCGGTTTAAAAATGTCAAATTTCGAACTTATATTCTAGTCAAAACTGCAAAACTTTTGAAATCCATCGCGCCCAGTAGACTTTCTTATTTTGCAATGTTTTGCCATTTGTCTAAAACACATGAGTGAAAAATTAAATGATGTGTATAAAAACGTGTGTGTGTTTCTGTTTATGTGTGTGTGTATGGGAGTGAGTGTGCGCGTGTGAGTGAGTGAGTGCGTGAGTGAGTGAGTGTGTGTGTGTGTGCTTACTTACAAAAACTATTTTAGGAATGGCACAACGGCACTAGAAACATCCGTTTCGTGAACTTCATGTATGGAAATCAATCAATGCCAGTCGACCAGTTTGAAGCCATTTTGGAAGGAATTCCCCATGAACTCATTTGGTCAAAAGAATTCCACTCCCAAAGTGTAGTCTCAGATAAACCAATCAAAGAAATTGAACAATGGGGAGAAAGAAACCGATTCTATGCCCTGAAACGAGGAAATGAACAGCTTTTAGTCGAACTTTGGACAAGTACCTTCCGTGTTAGCTTGAAAAGTGACCCATTTGCTTCTTTCGTTGGTTATTTCAATTCTCTCAACAAAAAGGTGGTTTGTCAATAACTTCCTTCATAATTGTTGTTATAGTTTGTGAAATAAAGTTTCATTAAAAAATGTCAATGTTTTAACCATGATTAGTACCAACAAGTTAATATTACTTTCAATATGGACATGATATTTTAATTATATATTAGTTATGAAATCTTACAATGAGTTAGTTTTGTTTTGAAAAAAAGTTTTTTTATAGTTGTTTGTTTCAGTTTGTTTTTATTAACAAATATTAAAGTTTTCAATGGCAAAAATTATGGACAAGAGAGGTGGTTAGAGCATTTCATCTGAGAACTTTTTACCGAAATCAATTGCAAGGGAGCATTGTAAGCATCGAACTTCACAATTTAAGTGTTTGAAGTAAAACCTTAAAATGAATTATTTTTTTTTGTAAAATTTAGTTCAACAAAAAATTAATTTTTCAAATTATTTATTAAATGAACAATTTCCAAATAGACAATTTTCAAAACATTTTGACTGTTTTTTCGGGTAACATTCACCTTATTTAGTTGCGAAAATATTGTTCAACAAAATAGCTCATTTCTTAAAAAATTTTGTGTCGAACCGAATCAGAAATGATATTTTTGTTTTATCCAAGTTTTATCAAAATTTCTTTTTTTTCTTGAAAAGGAAAAAAAACGCAGCTTTGTTTGCAAGATTTTCGGAAACTGTATAACAAAAGTGAGTGAGAGATACGGGCGCTGGAAACAATTGAATTTCCTGTTGAAAACAATTGTAAGCCTTAAATTATTTCCAAAGGGTGTATGAACAATTCTAAAAATGGTTTCCAAAGGGTAAAACCTGACAAAAAGTATACTTCTAAACATGTTGTTCAAGGAAAAGTTGATGAACGCTAACTTCGCTAATAAAAAGTATTTTTTTTGCTCACAAGGAGATCCAATATTTGTTGCCTGAAGCAACGCCTTAACCGCCAAAGTGAAACATTTGTGTTACGTTATAGCGGTTAATTCATTTTCTGAAAAAAAAAACACATTTAGCACTTAATTTCACACTTTTCATTTAGATTTTATGTTTTTGAGTGGGTTGACTGTTTCAAGAAAAAGACAATGCTTTCACAACGGCTCAATCACTTTTCTCATTTGCCCTTTCCTTTTGTATTGTGTTTGGCAGATAAGAAAGCATTGAAAAAAATCACAAATAAATCAACAATGATGTTGTTCTGTGGTAAGAGAAGAAGAAGTTATTTAAGGTTTCCATCAAAACCGCGGATCAACAACAGAAGTAGCTAACTTTTGCCCTTTCTGCTGATGACCCTTTTTTTGTTTATTTTTTTAAAACAATGTGTAACCAACAATAGCGATTACCAACGAAAAATATCACTTTCAATTTTTTTCTAATTAAATAATAGTTATGAAACCTTACAACGAGTTAATTTTGTTTTGAAAAAAAGTTACTTAATAGTTGTTGTTTTTAGTTTGTTAACTAATCTTTGCTTAAAAAGTTTTAAAGTTTTCAATGGCAAATATGATGGAAAAGAGAGGTGGCTAGAACGCGAAATGGAGCATTTCATCTGAGAACTTTTTGCCGAAAAAATCTGCAGGGGAATATTGGGAACATTGAACTTTACAATTAAACTGTTGATTGTAAAACCTTAAAATTAACTATTTTTTGTTGCAAAATTTAGTTCAACAAAAACTAAGTGAATTAAAATATAAAAAATACGATTTGTGGTGTACATTGTTGTAACTAAACTGAATAAAATTTAGCTAAGGTTTTCACATGTTTCATTTCTGTTTGAATACCGACGGAAAAATTGTGAAGCAATCCGCGGGAGAAAAAATATTCTCAATTTTCTAAATTACTTATTTCAATGTTTCACAAATTAATAACCGTTTTGCATTTTAATGCGATTAAAACGATTGTAAAAACATTTTTTTTCATTACGTACCTGCACAAACCGCATCGGGTCCATTTTCCCTGTGACGACGCCTTTCTCCCAGATAATCGATAATCGATCTTCGACTCCGTTGATTCCACTGGGGATCTTTGTGAAATCCCCCTTTCCGGTGGCCTTCTGGCAGCAAGTGTAGGTACAATTGTCGGTTCCAGTCACATGGAGTTCACCTCTGAAATAGATTTTTTTCTTCTAGAATAAATCAATAATATTATTGATTTCTTGAAATACTTCATTTTAAAATGACAATATTTTACAAAATCGTACTAATTGAATACTCAGTGTTTGTTTCATAAATGGAAAATATGACTAAATTCATTGAAACAATGACACAAAGTTAGAAATCACAATTTAAATAAATTTTGAAATGAGTAAAAAAAATTACAGAAAATGAATTTTTGTCGAATAACGGTTTCCTAAGAAAAATCGTTAAAGTTAAGATTTTAATCTTGTGATGACTATATATTGGATATGTAATGTATAGTTTCTTTGACGTGTTCTTACAAAATACCGAAATGGAGGCTGTGGTATTAAAGTTGAGTATCAGGTCTTTCTTTGTGCCATAATTGGAACAGTAGCATACATTATTGTGATTTCGTTATCTGCGCTGAACAAAAATTGGATTTAAGACCGAAAATTAACTGTATTTTCAAAGTTTCTATACAAAATTTTATTTTTTCAATGATGATTTTCATTATCTACACTTTTATAAATAAAAAGTAAATCAAATTTTGCTCCTGCTAAAATTGATGTTTAGATTTTCGCATGTTTCATGGTGTAACTATCAACAGTAAGAATTATTTGCGTTGGTCAAGCTTCAAACTTTGGTAGAGAATAGAAAAAAAAATTAAATTAGATAAATGTTGCATAAGCGATTAAAACAGCGAAACGGTGTGGCAAAAATCACGTTTTTGAATTAACTAATATTTTTTGTTCTCGACTGCATCAATGCGTAAAAAAGCCAATAGTCAGTTTATTGGCAAAAGGGCAAGTATTCACAATTGTTGCGGCTATATGCTGGATGCAAAAAAGAATTTTGCCCAGTGAATTGATTGAATAATTAAAACACTGAAAAAGAAAATTGCGACGGGCCGCGGCTGACTGAAGTAACCCAATTAGACTTTCCTTAGTTCCAGATTTGAAACACTCACATACAATTACCTTTCTTTTTTGAAAAACATTCGCAGAAATAGAAAATAATGTTTTTTTATTAAAAGACATAAAGTTTTAAAATTAAGGCTATTCCAACAACCCCAAATCAAAACATGAAAAAGATTATTAGGCAGAGAGTCGCAACAAAAGCCGATTGAGGTACACCCATCTTTTTTTCTTTGAGCTAAAATTGAAACACTGGCATTCTTTCTTTGCATAAAAAATTCAGCCTTTTCAAAGCTAATAGAGTATAAATTTTCTTGTAAAATAATTAGTTTTATATTAGTTTTTTTTATTTAGTTTTATATTAAATTTTAATAATGCGTTTTTAAAACCTTAAAAGTTGTTGTCTTTGTAGAAATTTGTCTTATCAGTGGGATTCAATATTAGATTGTTATCATGTTTCATGTGTAACCAAGGCATATGTTAATTCAACGAGTTACTGCATACGAGTTCGAGAGCTGAATTTTATTTACAATAATATTTACAAAATACGACTATGCTTCAAGAGTTGTGAAAATCGAAGGGAACTAAATTGTAAAAAGTGCATATATGTTGAATACGCAAATGAAAAGTGAAAAGCTCTTTTTTGATTTTGTACACATTAAATTTTGTTCTGGAATGTTTTAAGGACAATATCAATACGTAAAATACTACGTTTTAAGGACAATATGTGGTAAAAGTTATAAAAACATAGATAGTAGAATTAAAACATTCTCCGGTTTGCATAAAAATTTGCAAGGAAAAGAAAGTGCCTGTAATCGAACGAACAAATTCTTTTCAAAGGTTTATTTAGGGTGGTTTTCAGCTGCTGCCAACTCTTCTCTTATGAAATTTTTGTATTTTTCACTTGTTAATGAGACGAACAAGTTGCAGTGATTCCATTAGTTTTTTATTTGTGTCAGAATTGAAACATTGTTTACAACTCATTACACTAATCCTACTTCGAGTCAAAGGGGGGGGGGGGTGTTCCTAAGCTGCATCATTAACTGAACTAAACTAAAATCAATTAATGCTGACATTAATGTTTATGACATTATTTGCTGTAGTTAGTTTTTTTTCAAACAGTAACATAACAATTAAAAATCACAGTTTTTTCTTCTTTAAAAATCTTGAAAGGGCCAAAAATATTATAAAAAAGGAACACTCTTATAAAAGGTGTAGTTTTCACCAGGCGAGGGATTTCTTTCAAAAAAAAATCTGATAAAGTTTTTAAAAGTTGTATTTTTTTTAGATTGTTGTCATGCTTCAAAGTTTCGGCATAAAACATAAGAATTCATCGAGCTACTGCGTTCTCGGTCGTAGATAAATTTCGTTTACTATAATATCAACAACCGCTCCACGACTACTGAACTGACCGAACTAGGTTTTTCTTTGTGCCAGAATTGAAACATTTTTTCGTTTTTTTTCTCCATTTTGCAAAAAAAAATGTTTTTTTAAAAAATTAATTGACGACAATATAGTGTATCTCAAATCCAAATGAATTGTGAGAAAAAAAGGAAAAAAAAACTTTTCTTATGGAAGTAAATGCAAAAAAAGCATATGGAAGTATACTTCTATAACAAAAAAACTTTTCTTATGGAAGTAAATGCAAAAAAAGCTTATGGAAGCATACTTCCATTAGAAAATAAAACTTTTCTTAAGGAAGTGAATGCAAAAAAAGCTTATGGAAGCATACTTCCATTAGAAAAAAAACTTTTTTTAAGAAAGTAATTGCGAAAATAAGCTTATGGAAGCATACTTCTATAACAAAAAAAAACTTTTCTTAAGGAAGTGAATGCAAAAAAATTCAAAGTTTTGTAGAGAAACTCATTAAATTAGAAAAATGTTGTATAGGCAATTGAAGCAGTGAAATGGTGTAGCAAAAAGTTGTTGAATTAAGAAAGATTTTATTTTGTTCTCTAATGCATCAATGCGTTAAAATAAAATGCTATTTTTATGTTTATTGGCAAAAGAGCACATATTAACACTAGCTATGGTTATACGGTATACACAATGCATCGAAGTAGTCCCATGTTTTTCTATGCACGAATTGAAACATTTGAGTAGAGATATCCTATGAGTTAAACGAAAATGCGCAAAAATTTAAAAAAAACGAAGTATTTATTAACTGAAGTACATTTACAGTTAATCAAATTTGATTGAATGTTGAGACAATTGTAACCAGCGTGGAACGCTGAGTTGATTTTTTTAAAATCGTTGCAAAATTTTAATTTTGTAACGATTTAAAAAATATTAAAAGCAAAATCTTTTACAAGATTCCTTTCCGGCTCTTTTTTTACATTTCTGTGGTTATTTTGGAAAATAGAGACACCATTGAACTGATCTCAAGTCAGCAGATATTTGTTTGTGTCAGTATTGACGCATTATGTAACTTTAGGATGTGCACAAAAATCGCTTCCTCGAGACGAAGCGGCGGTATTCCTAGATTGATAAAATAAAGAAAAAAGAATTAAAAAGTAAATCCTTTGAATTTTATTTTCAAATCTGGCAAAGTCTCTTTAAATTTGAAATATATAGGTTGCATGCAAAAAGTCGTGATTTAATTCCCTAGCGATTTATTTGGAAAACCGACAAACTTGGAAATAACTATTTACTGAAGCCGATGAATACCGATCCTATTGAAGTAGTTCCACCAGTAAATATTTGCGAAATATTTGTAACATTGACATTGATTACAAATTTCGAGTTGCACACAAAACAATGAAAAGTTGAAACGACTTGTTCTTTCAAGGTTTGTATATGGGATTTTTTATAATTTATATTAAATTCATTTAGTTTTCAATATCATTTTACTTAAGCTGCTGTTTTTTTTACAGATTTTTATGAAGAAAAGTTATTTTTTTAATTATCCTTAGGTTTTTTTTCAGGAATGTGCAACCATAAAATATATGATACTTTAGGTTAAATTTATAATCTAAACTTTTGTTATAAATGTTTTTTAATGCAAACCGGTCCTTGCATGTGTTCTTCCACCAAATTGTACAAAAAAAATTATATGAAAAATATATTTAAATGTATCTTTCAATTCAATTTTTTAAACGAAAATAATTTGAAAATAAAAAAACTTACGCTGCCAGGCGATCCATCAGACTCCCAGCTGTGGTTTTATCCAAACTGAGTGGAGGAGACATCACATAGCCGGCTGCATGTTGCCAATCTTTGTCAAAATAGTGGGACCCATCCAGGGCCAGCCCGGCGGCAATTGGTTCTCCGAAGATTATCGCACCTGAAATGGATTTGGACTAAATATAACGAATATTAAATGACACAATTCATCCAAACTTTTAAAAAAACAAAAAAACCGAAAAAGTTTTCCGTTTCTAGACCATTCGACCATTATTGAACTATTGTCAGCAAAGGGGATGAGGACGGACTACCAAAAGTTTTGTTTCCTAGTTTTAAATAAATGATTAAACATTCAAACAATTAAGCTGATTCAAAAAAAAAAAGAAAAACTTGTTTCAATGAAATTGGATTTATTTTTATTGTTTTTTATAAAATTATTTTGAAATAAAATCGATCTCTACTAAAATTACATCGACTGATTTGACGACTTCACTTAGTAACCATGTGTCAGTATTGAACTGCTGAAATGTCATGTATAGTCTTTTAAAACAGTAAAGTAATGTGCTGTACTTTTACTGAGATTACTATTTAAAACAACAACAAATGTCAATACGAATTTTCTGTGGAGAAGAAATCTTTAACTAATTGCTTGTAAAACACTGGAATGATGTAGTAAATGCTCGTTTAAATGTAGCTAAGATTACAGTACAGAAAAACAAAACCAGACATTATTAATTTTATGTGGCAAATAAATCTTTAACTCATTTGCTTAAGGCAAACCAATGTTTTTGTCAGATGACTTCCTTTATACAAATTTAAAAAATCAATTCAATGAGCTCCAACACAAAAAAAACTATTTTCGAAGTTATTTTGTTTTTACAGATTATAGCAGATTATAACAAACAAACAAATAAAATTTTTAATTTTTGTTAATTTAAAAAGAGTGTTTCAACTTTTTTTTATTTTAAGCAAATCGTCAGGCAAAGCGTTAGTTGTATAAGGTTAGTTATAAGACAGGGGCATAATCCTGGACGAGCAGCGAGATTTGAATGGACAACCGAAGGTTTTGTTTGAAAGATATAAATTATTGCACAAACGTTCAAACAATAAACTTTATTTAACGTAAAGCATAAAACTTTTTTTCCATCTTTCTGGTGTTTCATAGTCTACTCTAGTTTGATAAAATAATCGATTCTCTTGATTTGAAGTCGACCAGTTTGTCAAACTCTACACATTGGTAATTTTAAAAAAATTGATTTTTAAGAAATTGATTTTTTTTTTTAGAAATTTTCCACTTAAAATAATAAAAACAAGGTGTGATCAAACTAACACTTTCAACAAAATGCACTTTTTTCACCAAAGAACCAACTATATTTAAAACTTTCAAATTTTATTAAAAGTTTGTAAAATAAATGGCGTCAGTAATCTTTGTTAATCAATTGTGAAAACTTTGAAAATGTCACCATTATAGTTTTGACGCCGTATTCATTTTGTTAAATGAAAACTTCAAGATATATTATTCACATTCGCTTAAATTGAGTTTGATGAATTCTTCTCGTTAAATTGATCTTGTTTTATGATTTCCTTTCAAAAATTTCAGAATTTAGATGTTTCAAAATTTTCTTAAGCTTTCTTTAATCTCACACATTAGTAGGTCCTTCTGTTATTTTTAAACTAAAAATTGCCGAAATTTTCAGATAACTATAAATTATTCGCCTATGCTGTTCAGAAAACAGTTTATTATGGTAATTTGATAATTATTCGACAAAAAAAATTTATGATAACTCCTTGTACAGTACTCAAATTTTTTTTAGAATTTAGGAATAATATATTTTATAAATGATGAAGCCTCAAATGCAATAATTCTAACGACCCAAATAGCAATTAGATTACAACGTTCACTTTCGATTACCCCCATGTTTTACCAAAATATAAAAGTGCCCATCTAAAAAAGGTCACGATCACGTTCGCGCAATGGACAGAATGTATTAACATGTTTGAAGTTTTTTTTTAAAAATGTGATCATAAAACATACAAAAACAACATTTCCTTTTTCCTAACATTTTTCACTTTTCTCTTCACTTACCTTTTCTCCTATGCTTCGCAATCGCATCAGCTGCTCCTTTGCTCATCACATGAACCACATAAAGTGGGCAGTTCGCTTGCTCCGCCAAAGTGCAAGCCCTGTTGGTGGCCTCAGCTTCCAAGTCTTCTGGTCTGCTTTGAATATGGCCTTCTGGACCTCTGACTCCTTTCTCCAGAAGTTCCTTCGCTTTTTCAGCTATGATTACTCCATTTTCACAATGGACTCTGGCCATGGCTCCAAGGCAACTACATTCCTTAAGGCCTTTGAAGAGGATGTCATCAGAAACCATGAGGGTTCCAGAATAGGCAAGGTAGAATTTAAAGGAATTGACTCCTGAAACAGTGGAAAATCAATTAATTATTGATTGGCTACCGTAATCTTGAGTTAGGAGCTCCATTTGGTTGATTACTTCGGGAGACCACGAGGTTATGGCAACTGTGAAAGCGTAGTCGCAGCAAACCTGAAGAGACTCTGCGTCTCTAACTCTGCATCTCTGTCTGTCTCTCTCTCTCTCTCTGTCTCTATCTCTCTTACTCTCTCTCTCTCTTTCTCTCTCTATCTCTCTTACTCTCTCTCTCAATCTCTCTTTCTCTCTTTCTCTCTCTCTCTAACCTTAGGATCCGCCCACTCCCTCCACTGTTTGAACGCCTCGATTGGCATTGTTTCCCTATCCGGAATCACAAAATCCAAAATCTGAAAATTTATTAAGTTTACAAACTTTGTATTTAAAAAAATACAAACCATTGTGGTTCCACCAGCCAACGCAGCAGCCGTTCCAGAGTAAAAATCATCAGCGCTGACTTGTCCATTATAAGGAAGTTGAAAATGGGTATGTGGATCGATCCCTCCAGGAATCAATAATCGATCGCTTGCATCAAGGATTTGGGAATCTTCTGGAGCTGGGAGGTTTTTCCCAACAGCTCTGAAAATTTAACGTCCTAAAATCTTCAAATTTGAAATTTGCATTTTTGAATCAGTTATTTTTTTTTAAATTAACTAATCCGAAAAGTAATGGAAGGATACGAAAATTTACATTTCTGCAATAGTTGATCATAAAACATTCAACTACCCACACTATTTTATCTCCGACGATCAAAACATCCGCTTGAATAATTTCATCTTCGTTGACGACAGTTCCATTCTTTATCAGAAGCGGCATTATCAATTTTTCTGTAAGTTTGAACACTTTTAAATTAAATAAACACGTGTGTATAAAAGAAAGAATGAGTCATCCGACCATAAGGCATTTATAGAATCAAAGGCAACATGAGGCCGAGACACTAAAAAAATAAATTGTTTTTTTAAAATTTAAAGTCAGAAAAAGTCTGTTTGATTGCATGAACATGTCAGAACATTTAACTAAATGTTTGTGTGCCTCCTAAAACATTCATTTAGCATTTATTTAAGCAAAATCAAACTTTAGTGTTGGTTTCACTAAAACAAGTTTTAAGTAACATTAGGCGAATGTTGCATTGACGTTTAAGAAGAACTTGCGTTAGGAGGAATAATTCCCAACATATGGTTAAACGAAATGATTTTTTGAAACCCCTTTGAGTTTAAAATGTTAGTGAAACAGTTAATTGTGAATGTTCACATATTATTCTCATTTACAGTTTTTAATGAAACTGCTGCATAAAATTAGCCAATCAATTGAACGAATAAAATATGTATTCAAACTAAAACATTCTTTTCACCACATCATTTTAACGGATTTTTAGAGAATTTTTAATTTGACTGACTTTCTTTGACAAATTTTGAGAAATTGTATATTTTAAAAATTGTCATTCAATGAAAAAAGTTTTTATGCAAAATAAAAGTAAAGGTGAGAAGAAACCAGAAACCCAACTCATATTTATGTTTGTGGGCGTCTTGAAACATTTGAAAAGCATATTTTTGTTGAAATTTAAATAAGAAATTTGACGAAATAATTGAAAATAATTTTAAAAAAGGAAAACTAAAGTCATCAAAACATATATTTTTTCAATCTATTTTTCAGAAACTACAAGATTTTTAAATTTAACTTTCATTGAATGGAACATATTTATATGCACATGACAAATTGCTTATATGAAACTGACCCTACAATTTATGTCTGAGTTTGGGTATCTCTTGAAACGTTTCGAAAAGCTTTTTTTAAGTTTTGGCGTAATAAATTTGTGTTACTAAATGTAAGAGTTTTCAATTTTTCAAGTTTTGGAAAGAAAATAACCTTACATGTTTAGTTTTTCGTTTCTTTAGTCTATCATATAAACCTAAAAAAATCTTGGGGAAATACGATTGGCAAAAGGAAAAAATGAAAAAAGGACATGAATTTGTTTTAGTGACTGGACTTTAAATCAATTAATTTTCCTGCTTACACTTTTTCTTAAACGGTTGATTGAATAATTTAAATAAAATAAAGCCTTCTTTGATTCGTCAACACTGACTTAGAAACTCATTTAGTTCATTGAGCACCTACTGAAACGTTGCCTTCAACTTCTACAACAATTTGAACTCGGATGAAAAAAAAATTAAAATGGAAAAAAATAACAATTCCGGAATGTTATATCAACAGCAAAAATGAATTTTGAGCAAAACATTTTTTGGTATGTATCAAATGCTCTTGGAGGTAAATGAAAAAAGTGAATAATCGAAAACAATAAAAAAAAAGATTAGAACTAATTTGGTGGATTACACTTTTCACACCAATAGAGCTACCTTTTATCGAAGTTTCAATAACGTAACAACTGAAATTCAAACAATTGAAAAGGTTAATTGAATAATTCAAACAGAATGGACCACAGACCACCAACCAACCAAAATCTTTAAATTATTTGAGCACCTAGTGAAACATTGTCTAAATTTTCAAGCAAGAGTTTTAACTCTGATTTTGTTTGCCTTGGTTGACTAATATATTTATAATATCGAAAAAATACAATACCCGGATGTTTCATCAACACCAACACATAATTGAGCAATAACTAAATTGATAAGAATGAGACGAAGAAAGGAATTTTGATATAAACAATTTTTTCTTTGCTGAAAGCATACTGTTTTTTTAAAATTTTTTAACGAAATTGATTTGAATATTTCGTCACGGCTACAAAAAAGCCTATGTGTCAGGAGAAATTGATTCAGAATTGGAACTGAACGATAGAATAAAGTAAAGAAATTGAGAAACTATCACGAATTTGGCGAAAAATTGACCAAATTGTTTGCAGGATTACACTTTGTACACCAGCAGTGCCGGCTTCTATCCAAGAGTCAATAAAGTAACAAATCACGCGCGGAAAACAAGCAATGTATTTTACAGGCCATGAAAAACACAGGTAATTCACAGACATAAGAGAAACTTTTTATGTAAAACAGTTGAACGTTTGTGTCTAAAATTCCGCGACTTGAGCAAGGAGAGTTTAATTCAGAAGTGGATTACTACAATTAAAACTGTAGAAAAGAGAAAAAACATGGACCAGAGCAGTTTCCACTAAATGGGCTAAAACTTGATCGACTAATTTGCTGGATTACACTTTTCACACCAGTAGAGCTAGCTTCTATCGAAGTTTCAACAACTTAACAACTATTTGAAAATCGTCTTTTTTAGGGTTTACTGAAACGGTTAATTGAATAATTCAAACAGAATCAACCACAGACTACCTTCAAAAATCATTTAATTATTTGAGCACCTAGTGAAACATTGTCTAAATTTTCAAACAAAAGTTTTAATTTGGATTTTGTTCAACTTGGTTTATAAACAAATTTATAAAATTAAAATAAAATGCGCATTCCT
Source organism: Oscheius sp. G VE-2021 (assembly GCA_022343465.1). NCBI lineage: Eukaryota > Metazoa > Nematoda > Chromadorea > Rhabditida > Rhabditidae > Oscheius > Oscheius sp. G VE-2021. Next base: position 2,050,474 of record JAJQXH010000009.1, read on the forward strand.
GGATGTTTCATCAACAACAAAACATATTTGAGCAATAACCAAATTGATTAGAATGAGACGAAAAAAAAGAATTTTGTAATAAATAATTTTTGCTTTGCTGAAATCAGCCTTTTTAAAACTTTACCTGCGTGTCAAACAAATTTGTTTTGAATGTTTCGTCACGGCTAGAAAAAAAACTATGCGTCAGGAGAAATTGATTCTGCAGTTTCCTTCTTACCTTACCTTCGTTTCTTAAATAGTGTCGAATGTTTAAACCTAAAATATTAAAATAGACTGTAGAATAAAGAATAAACATGGAAAAAAGCAATTTCCACTAACTGGGCTAAAACTTGACCAACAAGTTTGCTGGATTACACTTTTTACACCAGTAGCCAGCTAAGAGACAACAACTTAACAAATCAATCGCTCACAACAAAGCAATGGATCTGTGGATAACTTTGTTGAAACAGAATTTGACAGAAAGTCAAAACAGATATACTTGAGCTAGTTTTTGAAAAACGGTGGGGTGATGTGGCAAAAATGCACGGTTTAAAATTGGCGAACACTTTAATAGAACTAGGTGAGTTTGCATATTCGTCCACCGGAACTACTCAGAAACATAAATGCGTGTACGTTCATTTCAACGTTTCATCAATTTTAAAAAGCAAGAGGCGCCTAAAACATTTGATACAGGAGACGCAACGAGATAAACATAAAATAAAATAGAAACGACGTTAAAATATTGATAATTATACAACAAAAACAATTATGATAACTCCTTTTACAGTACTCTGCTTTGTTATTTTTTTCAATTACCCCCATGTTTTACCAAAATATAAAATTGAAAATGAAAACAAACGAAAGGATAAGAAAGGAAGAGAGACTTTTGTAACTCTCTAGAACTGGGCAAAATCGCATCAGTTGATTTCCAGGATTACACTTTTTACACCAGCAGAGCCATCTTCTCCAAGAGATAACAACTATGGAAGTGTGTAAACAATTTTTAAAACATGCGCTATTAAAAGAAAAACTGTCTCAACATTTTAAAAAATGCCAAAATATTGAATTTTTTCAAACTTTTAGCTTAAAAAAAAGTAAATGTTCTAAATCTTACACCCCGGTTCCGAATAACGAGAGTAGATTGATTTTTACAATAGTTGTGCATGAAACATTGAATAACACTTGGTGGTTTTTTCCTTATCAGCACTTCCATTTTACTCAGTTTTGCCTCGTTTACAACAGCTATTTAAAAGTAATATTTTATTTTGATGCTCACCTCACTAAAACCTATCGTGGAAACGATGTTTCGAAGGTCCGCTCAATGAAACTATATTAAAGATACTTTGAAAAATCAATTTTACGAGGAACCAACCAATTAGAACGCAACTTTTATTAAGGATATATTTTTACCATATTCTGTTGTGAATAAAACATTGAACCACGCTTGCTTGTTTTTCGATGGTCCGCATTTCCGCTTCTATAGTGTTTTCACCTTGTTTACAACAGTTAAATTCTTAATCAAAAACAATAACTATAATAGTCAAATTGAGAATTGTAACTTTGTTAATTGGTGACAGAGAACGAGAAAATTTGGGAGATTATCTCGCTGCGTGCGAGAAGTTTTTAAACCAAATGTTTCACCAATGTTAAAAAGCAAGTTGCACTTTTAAAATTTGATCCCGTAGGCGAATCCAGACAAAAAAAATACTAATTGGAAACGAACAGTACTTCATTTTTTGTTAGATTTTATAGCCAACATATATTTTAGATGCTGAAAATCCTTGAACTTATTAATGCTAACAACTAAAACAAAAATTAGATTACCAACGGTTTGTTCATTATTTTGAGATTCTTTTCAATTACCCCCATGTTTTACCAAAATATAAAATTATGTATCCAATGCCACGATCACTTCCAGTTCTTCTCTTTAAAAAAACTTTATTTTCAATGTCAGAAGCGAAATATGTAAACAATCGATATACTAAATTTACAACAATTTTTGAATATTAAAAAATAAAAATATTAAAACTTTAAATGGAGTATTTTTCTACTGCGACAAACTGACCTTAATTGCTGTCTACGCCCACAGGTTATTCGAATTCTGCCCCGCTTTTTTAGCTCTTCCGTGTCTTCTGCACCTTCTTCTGCTTTTTTCCGCATCTGCTTCTTTTGTAACATATAGACACCAGAAATTAGGTCAAATCAGTTTTCTCCTGAATCTTCAGCAGATAAATCTCCAGCGCCATGGCTTCCGTCCAGTGCCCCATTCACCCCGACGCCCATCTGATTGAGGACCACAGGGCAGGTGACGTCATCTGCCCCGAATGCGGATTGGTCGTCGGAGATAGGTTAGCTCTTTTTATTTAAATATTTATTTAATTAACATTTTTATATTAAAATATAATTTTTATTACAGAGTAGTTGACGTTGGCACAGAATGGAGGTCCTTTTCCAACGAACGCAGTGGAAATGACCCTTCCCGTGTCGGAGCCCCTGAGAACCCCCTTCTGGGAAGCAGTGACCTCTCCACTACCATTGCCGTCGGATTCGGAGCTTCTGACAGCGACAACAGGTAATTTTTATTCTTTTAATATTATCTTTATTTTATAATTTGTTTAAAAAATAGTAAAAAAAACCATTTTCAGTCTTATGAATGCCCAGAGAAGAAATGGCAACAACACAGATCGCCAGATGATGCAGGGATACAACATCGTTAGAGAGATGTCCGAGAGAATCCACTTGCCAAGGACTGTTCAGGTATTTAATTTTTTCAATTTTCTTTTGAAATTCCGAAATTTAAATTTCTCTTTTTTTCAATGTAGTCCAAATTTGTCTAAAAGCCGCGGGAGATTATTGCAATTGGGTTACGGTAAATATAATCAGGATGCAGTTTTTGCATCGCGAAAAATGTTTTTTAAGGTATTTCGCGCAAAACTTCGTCTTAAAAAACTATTTTTAATCCATTTACTTTCCTGTTTTCGTAAATGTTCGTAAACTCGGTCCAAAAGTTTCAAAATAACATATTTGAATCCTACTGGTACTAAAACAAATAAGTGCGTTGTTATTTAAACAATATCTAAAACATTATCTCAATATCTAAAAACTATAAAAAAATTTTTTTTGCATTTCTAAAGATAATTAAAGATAAGGCGATAATTGGTCAATGTTTCATTAGACTAATTAACAATTTTCAGAATAACACAAGCTAGTATACCTGAAGCTTGCACTGGCAAAATGTAAAATATGATTTTAAACGTCGTTTAATTTTACAAATATAGTTTTTATCTAGCAATTGCTGAAAAGTAAATCAAACATTTTAGAAATACTCAGTTGTTGAGATAATTTTTTAGGATACATTTTTTGTGAGTAAAAGAAGTACATTAATACACACGAATGCGTTTATGTTTTAAAAACCGTTGAAACATTCAAAACTTCAAAATAAATATTGGTCTAAAATTTGTAAAATTAAAACACAAATTGGTGTCTTTTCTTTTTGTTTTTCATATTCGCTCACACCTAAAATCACAATAGAAATTCAATTTGATTTTTTATCCAAACAAAAGTTAGCATTTTTAATTCTGAAAATCGGATGAAAATTTAGAAAATTCATGAAAATCCTACCTTTGAAGGTTTCAACAGTAAACAGTTGCCGTAATATCTTCAGGAAATTAAAAATTTAGTAAAATAAATCTTGACTTTCTAATCCAAAATTTTATTTTAAACTATTTCCTTCAGGATTTGGCAGCGAAAACCTTCAAAGACGCCTTGGACAGCAAGGCAGGCAAGGGCAAAAGTCTGGAGGCCCAAGCGGCCGCCTGTCTCTACATCGCCTGCCGCAAGGACAAGGTTCCCAGGACCTTCAAAGGTAGGATTTTCATGAATTTTCTAAATTTTCATCCGATTTTCAGAAATCTGCGCCGTTTCCCGTGTCTCAAAGAAGGAAATCGGACGAGCCTTCAAGATGATCATGAGGAGTTTGGAGACCAACTTGGAGCTCATAACCTCTTCCGACTTTATGTCCCGTTTCTGTTCCAACCTCGGTCTTCCCATGTACATCCAGGTAAAAAACCTTCTTTTTTTCCATTTTTTATGGTTTTTTTTAGGTTGCTGCCTCCAGAATCGCCAAGAAAGCAGTGGAATTGGATTTGGTCGCAGGGTGAGAAAAAGTGGAAAATTTTGGTTCATCCATGTTTCAGACGGTCTCCCATTTCCCTCGCGGCCGCTGCCATCTACATGGCTTCTCAGGCGTCTTCTCAAAAGATCAATGCCAAAGGTAATCGATTTTTAATTTATTTTATAAAAAAGTTATTTTCAGATATTGGAGACATTGCTGGAACAGCGGCTGGAACCATTTCCCAGACGTACAAGCTCCTTTTCCCCAGGGCTCGGGAGCTGTTCCCCGAGACTTTCAGATTTGCGATTCCCATCGACATGCTCCCGGTTGCGTGAAAAGGAGGCTCCAGAAGGCTCAAAATACTGTTTCTTTTGTGTGATCTCCTTTATCTTGTTGGAAATAAACTGCTGGCTTTCAATCTGTTTGTTTTAAAGCTTGTAAAAAAACGACTTCAAGTTACACATTTAAAACACAACCTTTAAAACTGGAAGGTTTTTTATTATTGATGGCTTTAAAGCATTTCAGAAAGTTGGAGCAACAAATTTATTGCTTTTGTGTGAACTTGCAACATCTAAACATCAATGAATCGCACTGTTTTATCACAAAATGACTCTTAAGCAAATGTTTCAACAAAATGACTCTTGTTGAAACATTTGCCAAATTAGTAAATTTGATATTGATAATTTTTTCTTGAAAAACTGTCTGCTATAAGAAAAAAGTGTTAGCAGACAGCGAAGTTGCAATGTCTACGGTTTGTGTTAATCAGTGATTTACAAAATATTTTCTTTTTGCATTTTGTAGTTTAGAAAACTAATTTTTAATTTGAGAAAACTACAGTAAGAACATGGAATGATCCGAGCTTTCCTAAACATTTGTTATCAGGCAATGTTGCATGATGGAATGTAAAGTCAATGGTACTTTTTTGCACTAATTTATAAATGCACCTGTTGCAACAATACTTTAAAATTTACATTTTTGTTTATGTAGAAAAATGAAATACAAATATTTTGCAAAATTTTTTTTTTCGAAAGTTCTAGTTGTAATTCTAAAAAAAATCTTATGCTTCCTAAACCCTTTGAAACATTTGCCACCTTGCGTTCAATTAGCAACAAAAGGCACACGTAAGTTAAGAATTTTAAATGTCTTTTACTAAAATTTGGACTTTAAGTGGCTCGACTTATATATTTCATTCATTAATTTTTATTTAAAATGTGTTTTCAGAATGTGGTGTTTCGATTATCTACAAAATTTTTTTATTTTATTTGTTTGCAAAACCAATTTTTAATAGAAGAAAACTACAGTAGGAACATGGAATAATCCGATCTTTCTTCAACGGGGTGGTACATCAGAAAGTGATACTTTTTTGCGCTATTTTATAAATGGACATGTTGAAACATTGCTTAAAATTTTAATTTTTGTTTATGTAGGAAAATGGAATACAAATATTTTGCAAACAAATGTTTCGAAAGTTCTTGTGATAATACTAAACAAGCGTTCATTTTCATTTTTTCTGCTGCGAAAAAAAGCTCAATTAGGGTAAATAATCAATAATATCAATTACAAAATTATAAAATTTTGTTTGGAAAAAAAGTTGTAGATCAAGAATGATCAAGCCTTCTTTATTTTTGCAATGTCGTTATTCTCCGCCAACCATAAAACTCATCTTTCCCTTTTTTAACTACAGAAGTTTTGTAACAAAAATAAAAACTTTGTAACAAAAATAAATGGAATAGTATCACTTTATTGTTTCAAACAAACCAATTCTAAACAATCTCATATGGAGAAGCACTATTTGCTCAATAAATTTTTTTAAAGGAAAATCCGACGAAACACTCACCTGAGTAAAAAATGTCTTCTTTTCCACAAAAGGAAAATAAACGTTTGACATATATAATATACCACTAATGTTATAAATAAATATTTTTAAAAAATGTTTCATCAGCTTTTTCTACAGAGCTTGCTATTTCTACAAAATGCGTCTTGCAATTGAAAAATATATGATGGAAATAAACACTATTTTTTTTAAAATTTAAATTTGTAAAAATTTTTATATTTTTATAACTTTACACATGTTTGCACTTGTTCTTGCAAAATTACTATTAGTTACCTACTGAACACCTCGTGATCGTACTGGTCTAGCACAATTTCTTTCCTCAACCTGTTAAAAGTTTTTACTTAAAACATTTGTGGAATGTGTAAATTTCAAATGGATTTATTTTTGTCGGAAAACTATTACATTTTCTACCCTGAGCTACCGGCAGTTAAATTACATTTAAATGGCAAAAAAAACTAAATATTAGGTCACTAAATTTTTCAATAATGTTTTCTAAAACAAATATGGTATTAAACGGAACATGAAGTCATTATTGTTTAATTGCGCACTTTTATAAATGGACCGGCTGAAACATCGCCCTAATGTTTCTATTTTTGTAGGCATCAATCAATCGAACACAAATAAATAAATTGGAAACAATTGTTTCAAAATTTCTAAAAGTGGTTTTCCCCATTCCAATTGTTTAGCCACTTATATTCAGGTTTGTAGGCCTTATTCGAATTAGTGTTTCTACGATTCTCAGTTTTCAAAAGTGATTTGCGTTGCAAACTATTTTGCATATAATCCCAGTGGAAATATTTAAGTTTACCCCCGCTTTGCAGAGCCGATCAGTCATGTCTTTTCTTCAAAACTTTGGAAAACTTTTAAAACATTTGCTTAAAGTAATATCGTGTGCGTAGTCATAGCCCGCAAATCAACAGTCTTGATGTTATTTTTTTTTTAAAATTTATTTCATTCTGTGAAATTTATGGTTTTGTGACAAAAACTATAGTAAACATAAATTCCAAAAATCAATACTTATGTATTTTTATGTTTTTTTTTATTTGTGTTGCAATAATTTGGTCACTTGTAGAAGCAGTCACCCCAATGTTTTACATAAATATGAAATTCCACATTCAATGACAAAAGCAGTTCTTCCGGTTTACTCAGTTTTCAATGTCATAAGCCAAATCTGGAATAATTTTTAGGGTTCCAAATGTGGCAGGCCTCCAAACTGTGAACTTTGGGTACATTTGTAATTTCTTATGAATTATCAGCATCAATTATCGATTACAATAAGTATTTTAAAACTGTATCTAAAGACAGAAAAATAGAGCCTCGTCTTCCAAATTTATATTTAATGCGTCCTTTATAGTCCATTTCATCTCACCCAAGCTTTAAATAAACAAAATTGTACAAACACTAATTCGAACAAGGGCTACAAACTTTAATATAAGTGGCTAAACAATTGGAATGGGGAAAACCACTTTTAGAAATTTTGAAACAATTGTTTCCAATTTATTTATTTGTGTTCGATTGATTAATGCATACAAAAATATAAACATTAGGGCGATGTTTCAGCCGGTCCATTTATAAAAGTGCGTAGGTAAGTAATAATGACTTCATGAAACATATTTTAATATTAATTTAAAACAGTAGTGTTATATTATATATGTCATACGTTAATTTTCTTTAGTGGGAAAAGAAGACATTTTTATTCAGATGAGTGTTTCGTGAGTTCCACTAAAGAATTTGTGCGAAATTGAAATAATTAGTACAGTTGATCAGGTCTCACTTGTACAAAAAGAACAAGATATTGGGAGAATTTTCCACAAAAGCAATAAATTTGTTGCTCAAACTGTGAAGCGTTTTCAAATTAGTGGATCTCCTTATGTGCTTGTTTAGAATTGGTTTATTTGAAACAATCAAATGATACTATTCCATATATATATATATATATATATATATATATATATATATATATATATATATATATATATATATATATATATATATATATATATATATATATATATATATATATATATATATATATATATATATATATATATATATATATATATATATATATATATATATATATATATATATATATATATATATATATACATTTTTAAATCATTATATAATAAATGTGTCGTACTGAACATTGCAAGTTCTCACAAAGCCATAAATTTGTTGCTCCTACTTTCTGAAATGCTTTGAAGCCTTTGTCCATTTGTAAATTAGTGCAAAAAAGTACCATTGACTTTACATTCCATCATGCAACATTGCCTGATAACAAATGTTTAGGAAAGCTCGGATCATTCCATGTTCTTACTGTAGTTTTCTCAAATTAAAAATTAGTTTTCTAAACTACAAAATGCAAAAAGAAAATATTTTGTAAATCACTGATTAACACAAACCGTAGACATTGCAACTTCGCTGTCTGCTAACACTTTTTTCTTATAGCAGACAGTTTTTCAAGAAAAAAATTATCAATATCAAATTTACTAATTTGGCAAATGTTTCAACAAGAGTCATTTTGTTGAAACATTTGCTTAAGAGTCATTTTGTGATAAAACAGTGCGATTCATTGATGTTTAGATGTTGCAAGTTCACACAAAAGCAATAAATTTGTTGCTCCAACTTTCTGAAATGCTTTAAAGCCATCAATAATAAAAAACCTTCCAGTTTTAAAGGTTGTGTTTTAAATGTGTAACTTGAAGTCGTTTTTTTACAAGCTTTAAAACAAACAGATTGAAAGCCAGCAGTTTATTTCCAACAAGATAAAGGAGATCACACAAAAGAAACAGTATTTTGAGCCTTCTGGAGCCTCCTTTTCACGCAACCGGGAGCATGTCGATGGGAATCGCAAATCTGAAAGTCTCGGGGAACAGCTCCCGAGCCCTGGGGAAAAGGAGCTTGTACGTCTGGGAAATGGTTCCAGCCGCTGTTCCAGCAATGTCTCCAATATCTGAAAATAACTTTTTTATAAAATAAATTAAAAATCGATTACCTTTGGCATTGATCTTTTGAGAAGACGCCTGAGAAGCCATGTAGATGGCAGCGGCCGCGAGGGAAATGGGAGACCGTCTGAAACATGGATGAACCAAAATTTTCCACTTTTTCTCACCCTGCGACCAAATCCAATTCCACTGCTTTCTTGGCGATTCTGGAGGCAGCAACCTAAAAAAAACCATAAAAAATGGAAAAAAAGAAGGTTTTTTACCTGGATGTACATGGGAAGACCGAGGTTGGAACAGAAACGGGACATAAAGTCGGAAGAGGTTATGAGCTCCAAGTTGGTCTCCAAACTCCTCATGATCATCTTGAAGGCTCGTCCGATTTCCTTCTTTGAGACACGGGAAACGGCGCAGATTTCTGAAAATCGGATGAAAATTTAGAAAATTCATGAAAATCCTACCTTTGAAGGTCCTGGGAACCTTGTCCTTGCGGCAGGCGATGTAGAGACAGGCGGCCGCTTGGGCCTCCAGACTTTTGCCCTTGCCTGCCTTGCTGTCCAAGGCGTCTTTGAAGGTTTTCGCTGCCAAATCCTGAAGGAAATAGTTTAAAATAAAATTTTGGATTAGAAAGTCAAGATTTATTTTACTAAATTTTTTTAATTTCCTGAAGATATTACGGCAACTGTTTACTGTTGAAACCTTCAAAGGTAGGATTTTCATGAATTTTCTAAATTTTCATCCGATTTTCAGAATTAAAAATGCTAACTTTTGTTTGGATAAAAAATCAAATTGAATTTCTATTGTGATTTTAGGTGTGAGCGAATATGAAAAACAAAAAGAAAAGACACCAATTTGTGTTTTAATTTTACAAATTTTAGACCAATATTTATTTTGAAGTTTTGAATGTTTCAACGGTTTTTAAAACATAAACGCATTCGTGTGTATTAATGTACTTCTTTTACTCACAAAAAATGTATCCTAAAAAATTATCTCAACAACTGAGTATTTCTAAAATGTTTGATTTACTTTTCAGCAATTGCTAGATAAAAACTATATTTGTAAAATTAAACGACGTTTAAAATCATATTTTACATTTTGCCAGTGCAAGCTTCAGGTATACTAGCTTGTGTTATTCTGAAAATTGTTAATTAGTCTAATGAAACATTGACCAATTATCGCCTTATCTTTAATTATCTTTAGAAATGCAAAAAAAATTTTTTTATAGTTTTTAGATATTGAGATAATGTTTTAGATATTGTTTAAATAACAACGCACTTATTTGTTTTAGTACCAGTAGGATTCAAATATGTTATTTTGAAACTTTTGGACCGAGTTTACGAACATTTACGAAAACAGGAAAGTAAATGGATTAAAAATAGTTTTTTAAGACGAAGTTTTGCGCGAAATACCTTAAAAAACATTTTTCGCGATGCAAAAACTGCATCCTGATTATATTTACCGTAACCCAATTGCAATAATCTCCCGCGGCTTTTAGACAAATTTGGACTACATTGAAAAAAAGAGAAATTTAAATTTCGGAATTTCAAAAGAAAATTGAAAAAATTAAATACCTGAACAGTCCTTGGCAAGTGGATTCTCTCGGACATCTCTCTAACGATGTTGTATCCCTGCATCATCTGGCGATCTGTGTTGTTGCCATTTCTTCTCTGGGCATTCATAAGACTGAAAATGGTTTTTTTTACTATTTTTTAAACAAATTATAAAATAAAGATAATATTAAAAGAATAAAAATTACCTGTTGTCGCTGTCAGAAGCTCCGAATCCGACGGCAATGGTAGTGGAGAGGTCACTGCTTCCCAGAAGGGGGTTCTCAGGGGCTCCGACACGGGAAGGGTCATTTCCACTGCGTTCGTTGGAAAAGGACCTCCATTCTGTGCCAACGTCAACTACTCTGTAATAAAAATTATATTTTAATATAAAAATGTTAATTAAATAAATATTTAAATAAAAAGAACTAACCTATCTCCGACGACCAATCCGCATTCGGGGCAGATGACGTCACCTGCCCTGTGGTCCTCAATCAGATGGGCGTCGGGGTGAATGGGGCACTGGACGGAAGCCATGGCGCTGGAGATTTATCTGCTGAAGATTCAGGAGAAAACTGATTTGACCTAATTTCTGGTGTCTATATGTTACAAAAGAAGCAGATGCGGAAAAAAGCAGAAGAAGGTGCAGAAGACACGGAAGAGCTAAAAAAGCGGGGCAGAATTCGAATAACCTGTGGGCATGATCGAGCAATTAAGGTCAATTTGTCGCCGTTCAAAAATGTGCTCCTTTTAAAGTTTTTCTTTTTTTTCTTATTATTTCTATTATTTATTATTCAAAAATTATTGTAAATTTAGTATACCGATTGTTTACATATTTCGCTTCTGACATTGAAAATAAGTTATTTTTAAGAACGAAGAAAAGTGCAAGAACTGATCTTGACATTGGATACGGAATTTTATATTTTGGTAAAACATGGGGGTAATTAAAAAGAATAACAAAGTAGTAATTTTTATTTGAGTCGTTCGAATTATTAATACATTTGAGGCTTCATCATTTATAAAATATGTTATTCCTAAATTCTAGCAAAAACTTGATACAAGGAGTTATCATTGTTTCTTCTTTTTTGTCTTCTCTGTTTATTTTAGAGAATTCGTAAGTAAAAAATGTGAATTATAAAATAAAATGGAATATCAGCATTTGCTTGCTTTTTAACATTAAATAGGTCAGTTGTAAAATAGCGGTGAATTCAATACAAAACACCCAAAACAGCGCCAGTATATAAAGTTACTTTTTTATTTGGTTTTACTACAGAATCAAATTTCTGTTGGAATAAGTGAAAGTTGAAACAAATGAATCATAATGTTTCTTTAAAAAATGCCTACTCATCTAATGTTTTTAATTTTTTTAAAACTGAATTTTACCTTTCCCAATTTGATACTCTGGGTTTGATTTGCACTTACCTCAATGTTTTACCAAAATAGGAAATTCAACATTTATGGTCAACAACAGTTTCTTGACTTCAGCTTAAAATTCAATTTTTAATATCAGAAATGCAAATGTTAAAAAGGTTTACCGTTCCAAATGGGAAGTAAAATTAGTGGTTCAATTATTAGATGATGCTTAAAAAGCGGAAGAAATGAAACAAAACTTATCTGCGTGAATCAGTCCGCATAATTCTCCTTTTGCACCTTTACAATGTAAAAATCAATAATGTTTTAAATTGCGTTTTTTATAAAATAATCAGGTCATTGAAACAACATTTTTAAACGGTGCCTCAACATTTAAAAACTGGACATTTGTTTTAACCAAATAATCACCGACAGATTGAACCGACCTTTTTTCCTCTGGAATAAGGTCAACTTGAAACAATCAAATGACAAAAGTTTCTGAAAACTTTAAAAACGGACAAAAAATTTATTTAAAAAATACGTTTTTAATTTTGTTCAAAGTACATTCTTCACTTATTTTTATCATACGCTTTTGCCACATAACTCCATTGTTTCAATGGGATTACTTAACATTTTCGCAGTTTAACGTAAAGTTTAACGATTCTCTGGCAACGTAAACATCAAAATCAGTTTTATAGCGAGATTTTTTTAAACTCTTTTAATGACTGTTATCATAATAAACTAGTTAATTTTTTTTTGTTTTTTTTTGTGTTCTTGATGACTCACACATCATATGAAACGCATTTATGCTTGAATATGTGCATTATTAAACATTTGAATGATGAAGTTTGGGAAAATTTAAATTTTGATCAGAAAACGTTCACCAAATTCAAATTTTGCAGACCTTCCAACTTTAAGTAAAATTGGCTATATATATTTTCTTATCCGCAACAATCATTCATTACGCAAAAAATTTAAATACGTGTATTGATTAAAAAATGTATAAAAATATTTTGGTCAATCTTTAGTTAATTTTTATATACTTTAATTATTATTTTAGCCTTATCCTATATCACTTATATCGTTTTTTTCTAGGCTGTGCGCAGCCTCTGAAAAAAGCGACTGCCATTTTGGCGCCAGCTGTGAAACATTGAAATCACATCACCGCTATGTTTGTTTGTAAAAAATAATTAAAATACATTTTACAATTGAAAATCATAAATTTCAGAAACAGGTTAGATAATTACATACATCTGTTTCCCTTTTGATCATGATACGCGTCCCTTCCTTTAAAAAAAGCCATCGCGCTTTTTCCCGAAATGGCTTTTCTTCTGCCCATCAGCTTTTTTCCTCCATATTCCACCTCCACTTTCAAATCATTCATTCAACCACCTTCCTTTTCATTTCCACTCCTTTCTTCCTCCCTTCTTTCCCTGACCCCTTTGGTGAAAAGTTTCAAATAGTTACTTATACATTTCAAATTTCCATCAATCTCCTTCTCATCTCTCCACTCCATTTTCTCAAATCCCCGAAAATTGCCATATCACTCCACTGTTTTCACTAATACAGTCAATTTCCTTCTCTTCTCTCCACTTCCTCCTCTCAGTCCTTCCCAAATTGCCAGATCACTCCACTGTTTCAGTAATGGAAGGAAAAGTCTACGTCGGAGGTCTTCCCAACGACGCCACTTCCCAGGAGATTGAGGACGTTTTCTACAAATTCGGCCGAATCCGAAAGGTCTGGGTGGCCCGTCGCCCTCCCGGCTTTGCCTTTGTCGAATTTGAGGACGTCCGCGATGCGGAAGACGCAGTGAAGGACCTCGACGGAGCGTGAGTTTTAGACCTTTAAACCTTCTTTTTGGGGTTTTAGTCCTTTAAATTACGGTAGTTCATAGAAATGTTTCAGGAGGATCTGTGGAGTGAAGGTTCGTGTGGAGCTCTCTCACGGACGTCGCCGTGAGGGAGGCGGAGGTGGCCGTGGAGGCGGTGGATATGGAGGAAACCGCGGTGGAAGGTTGGTCTCTCTCTTTCTCTTTCTCTCTCTCTCCTCTCTCTCTCTCTCTCTCTCTCTCTCTCTCTCTCTAACCGTCTAACCCCTCTCTTCCAGGTCACGCTCTCGTTCCCGTGACCGTCGTTCCCGTAGTGGAGGCCGCGACCGCAGCTGTTCCCGCTCCCGTGACCGCTCTCCCCGCGAGAGGACCAGGTAGTCCTTTAAACTTATCGATTTATAACAATCCTTTTCGATTTTCATTTTTATTGATTTTTAACATTAAAATTATCGATTGATAACCAATTTCCTTTCAGGAGCCCTCCTTCTCGTGCCTCCAGGTCCCGTTCTCGCAGCCGCTCTCCTTCCCAGTGAAAATGGATTCGAGGGACCGTATTCAACACATCTTGCGCATCTAATTCCTCTTTTCCATCTACCTAGGTATCGCGAGAATTGTTGAATTGATTGGTTTCGTGAATAAATTATTTTCGAATTTGTCTGATGTTCAATGGGTGAAATGCAGATTAAAACTTGTCAGGTTTAAAATCATTTATTTAAAAGTCCAAATGGATATTAATTAATTTGAAAACATAAAACGAATGTTTTTCCTCGAGGTGGTGTATTACAACACTAAGTGTGCTCCAGTGAGAATACCTGAATGGAGGTGTACGGTAGTTGGACGGTGTCAGTCCTTTAACCAATTAGTTGTATTTTGATGTTTTCTCTTGGGTTTGTTCCATTTCTTCAGTTTGCTTTTCATTTTTGTGTTTAATTTGTTGTGTAAAAATGTCTTTAAAGTGTTTAATTGCAATAGGTTTATTTTAAATTAAAGAAAGTTCGGCAAAAACCCGAGTTCAACGTCCAAAACTATGGTTCTCCTGAAGTTTTGGTGTTCTCCTTGTTTGAACAAACGTGTCACTTCTTGTATCACTTGCTTTTTGTTATTTTCTTTCATTTTTGTTCGTATTTTTGTATCTTTAAATAACAGTTTCAGGGTATTCGGCAGGTATGAGTGGAAGAAACCGCAATGGAGCCTCACCCCCGCCCATGGATTTCATCAAGGCGACGGGGAGCTCGATAATGGACTCCTTCGGTGAGTTTCTTGTTCATTATTGATATCTGTTATTTAGGCTTCTCGGGAATTGTTAATGTAGCGAACGAGCCGATGCAACCCAACGCGAGCACCTTCACCTCCTTCGGTACTTCCAGTCGCTTGTACCCCCTAATTGATCGTTTTAGGCAATTGCAGTCGCGTGAGCGAGGCCGCCCCCAGTTTGAAAAGTGCCGCTTCAGGTACGCTTCCTTTTTCCTCAAGTGTGAAACCTCGTTTCAGTCGGCAGTTCTTCGCTCGGTTACCCTTCATATCAGCAGCCACTCGCTCCCTACGATTTTCGTACGCCTTAAATCTACTATCTCTTAATGACTCCAATATTTAGGTGCTCCCATGATATTAGGGAAAACGCTGAATGGTGAAGTGAAGGCGTACGCCCGCGCGGATTTTCGTCGCCACAAGAGCAAGCCAGTGGCGCCACTCTCTCGAAATGAGCAAAGGAGTGGGTTTCAGAAGTTTTGAAAGCAATGAGGGAATTGGTTTTAGGTCGCTTCGCATTCAACGGAGACGAACGGGAGGACAAGGAGCAGCAGCCGAAAGATGTCGCTGAAGAGCGTGGACTGGAACAGCAGAAGGAGACCGGAGGCGAGAAGACCGTCGAGGAGCGACGACCGCGTGAACTGGACCAGCCGACGGAGGAGTTCCTGCCGCTGGGTGGCGACGACGGAGGTTGGGATTCTTTCTTGCCCCAAAAAATTCTGTTTAGATTCTCCGTCCAACGTCGGTTTCGGAGGGGTGGTGACCGAGGACAGCGTAAGCACCGGCCGCAGCAATGGTGATTTCTCTCGTTTTTGCAGAACTTGGCTTCTTTCTAGAGTCTGTGCTGCTGCAGCACTGGAGTACAAACAACACGGATCACACGACTCCCGTGAAGGAGGAGCTCAAGACTCCCACGAAGCAGGAATTCAAGGCTCCAGTCAAGAAGGAGCCCGAGCCGTCGCCCGGATTTGGTAGGCTTTCTAAATTTTCACTAATTTCTCACTTTGTAGGCGTCCCGACCCGGAATCGGATAATGATGAGTGCTTCGAAGAGGAACGACAATGCCCGTGGCCAGACCTTCACTCCGAGAAACCGTAATTTCTTTCTGCCTTTTATGTTTAAATTGAAGGTTTAGGACTTTCAAGTGACGGCTGGGGAGACCACGACGCGCCGAAGAAGAGCGACATCTACAATGGTGAGATTTTGGATGCTTTCGACTGGAAAATTGTTCTAATGGAAGAGGAAGCCATCAGGATTCAATCCTTACTGGTGCTATTCTGAGCAAGAACGAACTGCACCAAATGGGATGGAATCCTGGTCGCCTGACAATCCACGATTTTTTTCTTTGTCAATTTGTTTAATTTATCCTAATTCCCTGATTTTCAGGCGGTGCCGGTGATTACCCGTTCGGAGACAACCACGAGCAGGCTCCTGTCGCCGGAGGATTCGGGGCCCCGCCTGCGTTCCTGGCAGCCGCTGGATTTTCTCCCGTTGCCACTGCTGACAGCCGACCGACTGCCAGCGTGCGAAACAAGCCGGCTGTCGACGACCAGCAGCAGAATGGGACGATCTACCGGTTTGGCCCATGCCTGAACGGCCTTACCCGCAGGAGCCCGAGCGTGGAAGTGCGAGAGGCACCCGTCGTTGTTCCTACTGCCACCCTCATCGACTTCGGTAATTTTCTAATCTCCCAAGTCTCAGTTACAGTTTCAGATGGCCCTGACACCGTGGAACCTATCGCTACTACCTCGGAGCCGGCCGCGTCGCCGAACATGGACGCCCTGGCCGGACTGGACCTCCCCATCTCGCAGGCTCAGAATGAACCTCGCAACGTTAGTTTTTTTTAAACTACATTTCTGATTTGTCACTCCTCTAAAACTGCTCTAAACATTTCCGTAATCCTTGATTTCAGGCCACTTCGCTGAACATCCTGCGCCGGCTCTACACCTGTTCCATCAGAGACGAATTAAAGAAGTATCCGAAGTTCTGGGAGGTCATCGAAGCGGCCGCCACACAGTGATCTGCATTTCTATTACAAAATTTCTATTACATTCCGTTTTAAAATATTTGTTTGTAGATCATATTTACGAGAATAAAGTTTAAGTTTGTTTTGATCCTTAGTTTGAATGGGAATTGTAATTAAAACAATTTATCTCTGCATCTTTTTTATTGTTTCTAGCAATTTTTCGAGATGGACTTGAACAAGTCCGGTCTGGCCCTCACCCTAGGGGCGGCCGCCTTCGCCGGCTACTGCGTCTACTTTGACTACAAGCGCCGATCGTCTGCAGACTACAAACAGAAGATTAGGTGGGAATTTGGCTAAAACTTCAGGAATGGGATATCAACGGGAAAACGGTTTGAATTGTCGGTGGGCGCGACTAAACCACAGCTGTAAACTCGTGAAATCGATCGATAGTTTTGAAGTGGGCGTGGCTATTTTGAATTTTTTTATTGCAAACACATACTCATTATGAACATCTCCAGTTTGCATGTTTAAAAACGCTTTATTTTGATTTGTGGTTTGATCCTATAATTGATCTAGTGGAAATTTCAAATCGTTACGATTCCTCATTTTCAGGGAGAACCGCCGTGCCAAGGAGGAGGGAAATAGGGTCGCCGCCGGAGGAGGAGAGCCGATGCGCAGGCTCCCGACGCGCGGCGATGCGGCCGCCATGCAGCAGTTCATCCACGAGGTTGGAATTAGAGAGAACGAGAGAGAGAGAGAGAAGCGAGAGACGCAGAGTCAATGAGGCAGAGTGTGATAATGATAGAAGATAGAGACGCAGAGTAAAGAGTACCTTCAGGAGATACAACTGGGCGAGCAGATGATGGGGGAGGGCCAGGTGGAGAAGGGCGTCGAGCACTTCTCCAACGCCATCGTCGTGTGCGCCCAGGGCGAGCAGCTGCTGGGAGTATTCCAGCAGGCCATGCCCCCCGCCCATTTCCACGCCCTGCTGGCCGAACTGCCGGCCGCCCAGCGCCGCATGGTCGACCTTTTCCGCGGAGGAGAGAGGGAAATCGACGAAACGGAGGACAGGGCCATCCAGACGCTGATCGAGGACGAGTTGGAGTAGACGTCGCTCAATTCACAGAGGATTTTAGAGGAAATAAAAGGTTTCACTTGGTTTTGTGTGTTGAAACTGTCATTGATTGATGTATACCTCTTTATTTGGTTACTGTATTCCATGGTTTTTCTGTGCAGGATGGTCGACGGGGTGAGGAGCATCGCTGTGGCTGCCGGAGCGGCCGTCTTCAGCGCCCTCTACTACATGGACTGGAGGAGGAGGAGCGAACCGGACTACAAGGAGAAGCGCAGGTGACGTCAAATCGTCTATTCAGACCCCATGCGGCAATCTGCATCTTTGATAGTAAAGCGTGCGGCAATCGGCAGGACAGAGTATCCGTGGCATGGGTAACTAGAGAAACTTCATTTTTAATAGAAAACTTGGTGTCAATCGACGTTTTGGATATTGTGCGGAAATCATTATTTTGAATTTATTTTGTTAGAAAAAGTGCCGCAATCGATATTTTGTTAATCAAAGATGCTGATTTTGAGCAAAAATTCGTGTGGGAACTAAGAATTTCACCTGAAACCACTGATTTTCTCGGCATTTTCGATAGACAACTGTTATTTTTGACCGAAAACCTGGAAATCCACTACTTTCCTATGAATTAGGTGGCAGATGTCATTTCTTGTCTACAGATTGCGTAAATTTTGATTTTTGGATCTAAACATTGCGCGTTTTTCCTAATAATACGTTTTATTTCAGAGAGCTCCTGGAGCACCGCCCCGTGCAGAAGATGATGAGGCTCTTCGACGTGAAGACCAGCGACGTCCCCGAGGACTCGGGCGAGGAATTCCGGCTGCCGCGGAACCCCACGCAGGAGGAAGTGGCCGCCTTCCTCTACAAGGTGGGATTTGTTAAATATTTCACAAGAAAGATGCTGCCAAGCGGCTGGTTGCGAAAATTCCATGAGAAGGCGTAATTAAGTCTGTTGCGTGGTTACGGTAATCTCCCTCTAGGGCGCAGAAAAAATCGCCACGTTTAATGTAAAGTCGCTTATTCTCACCCCATTTCCCCTAAAATCCCTCCATTTCCAGTTGATCGAGCTGGCCGAGGCGGCGTTCCTGGCGGACGAGACGGAGACGGGGGCGCGTCGTCTGGCGACGGCCTTCGTGCTCAGCGGAGAGGACCGCCCGTTGGTGGAGATGATGCGACAGGAGCTGCCCGGCGACGCCTTCCGCCAGACGATGCGCCAGATGCCCGCCGCCCGAGCGGCCGTCGAGAAGATGCTCTACGAGGGACCCCCCAGGCCTTAGACCCCCTTCCTACCCCATTTTATAACGAATTGTATCCCCTTTTCCTATGTAATAGCCCCGTTTGTAACCAGAATTACTTGTACATCTGTGGATAGGATGTGTTTTTGTTGCTTTTTCTGTGAGAAAATTACTTTTGTCGAGAGGGAGTGGAGCCACGAGAGGCGAATAAAGAATACTCATTTGGGTTTCAGGAATTTCATAACCTTTTCACCCAACTTTCCTTTCCCAAGATCTGAAACAGAGAATTCATTCAATCTATGGGTGACATCTAAATGAACCAAATATTGTCGCCCTCAGAGGGCTTCCAAAAATTTGCCATTTTAAATCAGAGCCGAGACTCTGCCCCAACGCTTCCCCAATTGGCGATCGGGGGCGCTGTGCCATACGGCGGGAGGCACTCAGTGACGCTTGGTGAGGAAACGACTCGACTACCCTTGGCGACGTCGCCGCAATGCTACGGGTGCCAGTAAACAGACACTGTCTGCGTCCTCTCATCTCTCGCTGTGTTATAAGTTTTTTTTCCAGCAATTTTAATCAAAAAACATTAAAAAAATTCAAACTGTAAAAGTGTGTGTTAAAAGCATATTCTAAAAAAATTACAAATCACCATTTTACCCATTGAACATCAGAAAAATTCGAAAATAATTTATTCACGATAACCAATTAATTCAACAATTCTTGCGCTACTTAGGTAGCGGGAAAACAGGAATTAGATGCGCAATATGTGTTGAATACGGTCCCTCGAATCCATTCTCACTGGGAAGGAGAGCGGCTGCGAGAACGGGACCTGGAGGCACGAGAAGGAGGGCTCCTGAAAGGAAATTGGTTATCAATCGATAATTTTAATGTTAAAAATCAATAAAAATCGAAAATCGAAAAGGACGGTTATAAATCGATAAGTTTAAAGGATTACCTGGTTCTCTCGCGGGGCGAGCGGTCACGGGAGCGGCTGCGGTCGCGGCCTCCACTGCGGGAACGACGGTCACGGGAACGAGAGCGAGACCTGGAAGAGAGGGGTTAGACGGTTAGAGAGAGAGAGAGAGAGAGAGAGAGAGAGAGAGAGAGAGAGAGGAGAGAGAGAGAAAGAGAAAGAGAAAGAGAAAGAGAGAGACCAACCTTCCACCGCGGTTTCCTCCATATCCACCGCCTCCACGGCCACCTCCGCCTCCCTCACGGCGACGTCCGTGAGAGAGCTCCACACGAACCTTCACTCCACAGATCCTCCTGAAACATTTCTATGAACTACCGTAATTTAAAGGACTAAAACCCCAAAAAGAAGGTTTAAAGGTCTAAAACTCACGCTCCGTCGAGGTCCTTCACTGCGTCTTCCGCATCGCGGACGTCCTCATATTCGACAAAGGCAAAGCCGGGAGGGCGACGGGCCACCCAGACCTTGCGGATTCGGCCGAATTTGTAGAAAACGTCCTCAATCTCCTGGGAAGTGGCGTCGTTGGGAAGACCTCCGACGTAGACTTTTCCTTCCATTACTGAAACAGTGGAGTGATCTGGCAATTTGGGAAGGACTGAGAGGAGGAAGTGGAGAGATGAGAAGGAAATTGACTAAATTAGTGAAAACAGTGGGGTGGTGCGGAAATTTTGAACTATTGATGGGATGAATTGGATAGAGGAGGAGGAGGAGATGGTTTAAATTTGAAATGTAGTGAAGTAAATGTTGAATGAATGATGTAAAATTGAAGGAGTATGGAAGAAAAAAGCTGATGGGCAGAAGAAAAGCCATTTCGGAAAAAAGCGCGATGGCTTCTTTTTAGATCAAAGGGATGCGGATACCGCGGAAAAGGGAGACAGATGCTATGTTGTCTGTCTCTAAAATGTAAAATTTTTAATTGTGAAATGTAATAATAAAAGTTTTATAATTAATAAAATATAATGGGTTTGAGGAAGGAGAAAGTAAATGCTGCGGGAGGTGATGGAGCAGAAGGCCGGAAGAAGAAAAGTGAAATGAATTTGATGAGGATCCTAGGAATTTGGCGGGAATTTGAAAATTTCGAAAGCGTTTCTTCAGCGAATTTCGCCATTTAAAAAATCTCAGCAGAAATTTAAACATTTTGTATTCATTTCGATATTTGTGTTTACGCCATTTAAATGTTTACAAAATCTAGTTTTTTTCACCCATTTTTTTTCTACAAGTGACCTAATTATTGTCACTCTAATTTTAGCATAGGTTTTGTTATAAACTTTTAAAATACAAACATCTATTTTAATAAAATGTTTACTGACTTTTCAAAGTTTCTTAAGGCGGGGCACATTTGATAATGGGGTAAAATGGCATGATGTAAACGTTGTAATTTTTTCTGTTGAGAATAAATTTTTTTAAAACTTTTTTTAAAAAAGTTTCAAAATTTTCCCAAACTTCATCATTCAAATGTTTAATAAAGCGCATATTCCAGTAGAAATGCGTTTCTTACAGTGTGTCAATCATGCCGTAAAAACAAACAACAGCTACTTATTTATTGAGACAACAGTCTTCATAAAACCTTTTTTTGTAGTTTATTGATGTTTCTGTTGTAAAAAGAATGCTAAATTCATTTATTTTCACTTAAAACATTAGTATTTAATTATTCTCGAAGCCTGAAGCTACTTCTACAATTAGTTTGGATGTTTGTCTTAACAACGAATGGTTAACCTTAGCGTTAAACTGTCGAAATGTTAAGTAAGCTCAGTGAAACAGTGGAATTATGTGTCAAAAGCGCATGATAAAAATAAGTAAAGACTGTACTTTGGAAAAAAAAACTATCATTAACTTTTTTCTGTTTTTTTTGTTGTTGAAACGTTCGTCATGTAAATGTTTTACATTGTACTTATTCAAAAAGAAATGAAATTAAGACAGTCTGTGGTCACCGTGGTAAAAAAATGCTAATTTATTTTTAGATAGTTTTTAAAACGCACCGCTTTTGTAAAGACTCAATGATAAAAAACTGCAAATTACGACATTACTTGTTCTTACGTTAAAACATAAAGTATTATACCGTTTGGCTGTCTTTTCAGGAAATGTCTTAAACTTCATCAATATCCACCTGATCGAACAGATTTACACTAATTGTTTTATAAACTATTTTATAAACAGTGGATTTATGTGGCAAAAGCGCATAAAAAATAAGTAAAGACTGTTCTTTGAAAAAACTATAAATAATTTTTTTCTGTTTCTAAAGTGTTCATTTAAATATTTCAAACTGTACTTATTCCAAAGGAAAAAAGGTCAATACAGTCTATGGCTCCTGTAGTTAAAATAAATGTCAATTTGAATTTTAAAAAAATATTATTATTAAAATGCCCCGCTTTTGTTAATACAAAGACTCAATGATAAAAAACTGCAAATTACGACATTATTGATTTTTATGTTAAAAATTTAACCGTTTGACTATCTTTTCAGGGAATGTTTTACTAGCTCTTACACGCGCACTCTATCCATATCCACCTGATCGAACAGTTTTTACACAAATTATTTTATAAACTATTTGAAACATTGACAAAAGAATCATTTTTAATTATCATGCGACAAGGGGTAAAAGTGCTCAATTCAACATAATTATTATAAATCCAAACTCATTTAAAAATTATTAGTTAAAAGATCATTCAGTTGTTTCAACAAAAAAAAGTTTTACTTTTTCTAAAAGTACTATTTGTTGGACAAAATGTTGGATTTTTCAATGAAGAGAAAGAGTTGAACAATGAAGAATTGCTGATTGTTTTCTAAAGAACTTTTAGCCAAGTGGGTTGTACATTTAAAAAAATTCACAGGAATGTTTTGAGCGAACGTTTCTTATCCAAAACTAATGAAAGACACGGTCACTGGACGAGCAATAGTATAATCACAATACAAAGTTTTTTAAACATGCTTTAGCAATTAAAAAACCTCAAAGTGATTGTTTTTAGATTTCTGTTGAACCTTGATTTTAGAATACCGAAGAGGTCTAACTCTCGCACATTCATCTTTCCTGCGTGTTAAAATTATTTTCCCTTCAGGTCGGTGTTTCTCTAGTTCCAGAAACGAACTTGTTTGGAATTGTAATAATACCGACCTTATGTCTTCTTGTACGCAGAGAACGGAATATTGGAAAGAATTCCCACGGAAGCAAAGCTTTTTGTTGTTTTAAATCAATAAGTATTACAATTAACTTTGAAACTAACTTTTAAAAAAATCTTTGGTGGACAGTAAACATTTGGAAAACATCAAAAACCCTTTTGACATGTTTCACGTTTTTCAAAAATTTCTTTTGCAGCTGGAACTTATGTTTCACTAACTTATGTTTATCTATCCAAAAACTGTAAAAACCGCAAGCCCCAAAATGCCACATCACAGAAAAACTAAAAAAAGCAAAACAAAATAAACATGTCTCATGTTTCAAGTTTTCCACAAATCTCTTTTGCAGTTATGATTCTTGTTTACGTTCAAAAATTTCGTGAAGCCAGAAATAACAAATTTGAAGTTTGATTTTCAATAATGTTTATTGCCGACCAAAATACAAATAAAATGAACATTACAAACTATTTTATTTCAAACGGCCCTCAACCAGTGTCTAAAAGTCTCAAAGCGGTTCCAACTTGATCCTGAAACATTGAATTTAAAATTTCAAACTTCAATTTATTTTTACCTTTTAAGCGCCGGGTCTTCCATCTGAATTGGCTGGCTTTGAACAAAATCTTCATTGAATCCAGCCTCCTTCCTCGCCAAAATCTTCTCCAACTCATTTCTTCCTTTCGCCACATTTCTCTTCGTCTTCCACCTCATTTCTTCCAAAAACTTTGTCATTTCGATAACCGCCGGATTCAAAATCTCCAACTCTTCAGAATCCATCGAAAGGAATTGTTCCATTTTCTTCTCAAAGAGTGTCTGAAATCAATCGATATTATAGATTTTCTTTAGTTCTAACCTTTTCGAAGCTATTGAAGGCGGAATTCAAAGCGGAACAGTCAGCATCCATGGAGGAAGTCTGAAAATTGCATTTATAAACGTAAACAAAGGGTTGGCTCACAAGGGATACGGTAGCATTGGGGCGCACTTGCTGAAGGTAGGAGTCAACAAGGGCTACGGTAGGATTGGAGCGCGGTTCTTGAGGATGAGTACTCCGAATCTGCTGGTTGTTGAAGGGTACGGTATTATTGATTGCTTTTCTCTTCCTGCGATTTGACATCGTGCCAGAAGGAGATGACGTCATTTCAGAAGACGGGACTGGGGAGAGTGACGCCATTTGCTGGGCCAAAGCCAAAGCGGTGATGATATTGATTGGATCCCATTGATTAAGGGGCAATGACGTCATGCTCGGGACAGGTGACGTCATGCTCGGGACAGGTGACGTCATGCTCGGGACCGGTGACGTCATTCCGTCAAAAGGTGACGTCATTGCGAGAGCTGCTTGAGGTGACGTCACTTCCGGAGCAGCTGCAGGTCCGTTGTTGCCAGCCGGCTGATCCAAAGTAGCCATTCCTTCCAGAATCGATTGAATATTGAGGCTGAATTTGCCTGGATTCATACGAGCATCTTCGTGATCTACGATGATGTACTGGTAGAAAACATTGGAAATTGGGTGGTTCTTCTTATCGGCAATGTAGCAGATCTGAAAAATCAATATAAAATATCTGAAATCCAGGTCTTAAACGTGTTTATTTTAAATTTACAAAAGAAAAAATTTTGGAGTTTTCGCACCGTACCAATCACCGCTTTTGATGATAAATAACCTAAGCTTGTGAAACATACCATTCATGCATTTAAAATTTTTTTGGAAATGTTCCTTTCGGTGATTTATAACTTAAAAAATATAATAGCGATGCAGAATTATTGATAAAATTTTATTTTTCAATGTATTTTTATGCAGCGCTTGAGATCAATGAATTGGCATGGTTTTCCTTAAGTGAGTATCATAATTTTGTGAAACAGTGAATTTGTTACAGATTATTTAAAAGATTTATTTTCAATTGGTTTTTTCGCAATATAATTGAAAAGTCAATTTTATATTACTTTTTAAATTTTCATTGAAACGTATAACTAACCTGTCACTTTGTCACTGAAACTTTTTTTTAATAATTTAACAGACCATTTTTAAATTAGCTAAGTTGCAAAAGAAATCCAAGTTATAAATTTAAATACAATTTTTAAAATGTGTGATTGGTAATTTATTTTTTTGATGTGGTTGTAAGCGTTAAAATAGCGCATTAAAAGATAGCATAAAGGAAATTTTGTTCTTTTTCATTAAAAAAAAAATGTTCTTTTTCATTAAAAAAGAAAGTTTTCAGAAAATTAAAAAAAGAAGATTCTTGTAAAAAAGTGGTAAAACTTCTACAAAAAAACTAAACTTGGCAAAATAGAAAGTTTTTTTTCTAGAAAAAAACACTTTAATTTAAATAAGTCAATTAATTTTTTTAAACAATTTTAATTTCTTAAAATTATTTAATTGATTAAAAAACACTAATCGAAAAGGAATAAAATCACTCACCACTCTCCTGAATTTATCATTTGTGGAATGCTTTGATTTTCCAAATCGCACGTTGCCATTTTCATGGGTCGTCAAAGTCCACGTGGATTTTCTAGTCTTGTCTAAATTAAATTAGTTACTTAAAAAAAGAATTGTAAACTTTATAAAAACAAAATTTTTTAAAATAACTCACTGTCCCAGGGATGAAAAAAATCCTTCAGGACGTCACTTTTTGTGTTCAGTCGGTCTTTCGAAACAACGAAACAGTAGCTCCCTTGAGTTTCCGAAGGCAGGGATTTTGGAGCAGCATTGAAGAATTCGGATTGCCTGAATAAATATTTAAAACGAATTTAATATTTTTAATATTGAATGCTTAAAAAATATTTAGAATGTTTTAGATAAAGTTGATAAGGGCAATTTAGAAACAATATGCATACTTGTGATGCAAAGAAAATTCGGAATATTAACTTCAAAAATATAAATAAATAAACTACTGTAAAAAAAGTTTTTATGAATGTTTCAGTAAAAACCCAAATTGGTACCTTTACTTGGCGAGCAGTTGGTTTCCGTTTTCCAGCAAGTAACTTATAAATTTTAAAAAAATCTTAAAATCAAATAATATAAATGCTAAAAGCAACTGACTAAAAGCGCTTTCGTCTGTTGAAAAAACTCAAGACAGTAATGGTTTCGGTTCTATTTGCTTAAAAAATCCAGAAACATAGAAAAACATAAAATGGGAAAAAATGTAAATTTAGAAAACTTAGAAACTTAACATAACAAACTATTAATGACAATAATTTTTTAAAAGTCATGAAAGTTCTAGTTTTTTTACAATTAAATAGTTTTTGTTAATATTAAAAATCTAATCACTATTGAATAAACTCTAGCTAAAGTTTAAAAAAAACTGAATAAAATTGTTTCACAGGGAACACTCTTGAATGTTTCAAGGCAGTTTGATATGTTTAAAAAGTGTTTTTTGTAAAAGTGACTGTCAAGTTTGAATAGAAAACATTAATAGTTGTATAGTTAGTACGAATGGATTTTTAAAAAAATTACTAAAAAATAAAATTATCTAAAATTCTGAAAAAGTCACTCTCATGTTTTGGCAATACAAATAACAGTAGATCTTTTTTAAACAACACTCGTGTAGTGACATAGAAACTAAATCAAGTAAAAAAGTGTTCAAAATACTGAAACTGAAATATTTTCTTGAAAACTCACTTATTCATAATCAGCTGGAGGGCGTCTTCCTGTTTGACCATCAGTCTCTCCCTTCGATAAATTCCAAAAACTCCCTCATTTTTGAAAACATAGGAACCTTCTGATAAAATTAAAATAAATTTAAGAAAAAAAAACATTAAAAAACAAAATTTAAAAAAAATTAAACGTATAACTTACCACCGACGTCCTTGCACTGCTTGATGAAATCAGAAGAAGAATTGAAAGAAATATTCATTTTAGCTGAAGTTGAATGATTTGAAAAATTCGTATGTGCTTTGATATGCGCTGAAAAAAGCAGATGCAAAAATGCAGATGCCCGCAGAAGACGCTTTTTTCAAATGACCTAATTAATGTTGACCTAATTACCGAATTATCGACTTTTGCTTGTCTGTTTAATTTCTGAATGTTTTATACAAATTATAAAGTTTTAAAACAATACATCTAATTATAATCATCGACCACGTTCAGGTTTCAAACAAAAATCAACAATGCGCTGTTTTTAAAAAATGTATTTTAGATTTAGGTACTTCTCTATGCCATGAGTAAAGCTACTTCAATTCGCTGCTTCAAAATTCATGTTTTAAACAAAAGAGTTTGTATTTTTATTTTGTTAACTATAGTGATTATAAAATCTTAAAACATACAAATAGTGATATTCAAATGATAATTTTTGTTTTGTTTTAGTGTTTAAAATGTTTTAGTTAAAAAAGGCAAGGAAGCAGATGGCAGATTTTTTGAACTCCCTATCTTTCGAATTACCTCATTAACCTAATTACCGATTTATCGATTTATGGTTGTCTTTTACCTTCTGAATGTTTAATAAATATTATTGAATCTTAAAACAAAGTGATATTCACCCTTTAGATAATTTTTTTGATTTCATTTTTATGAAATCAATTTTTTTAAATTTCATTTTTTCATGTTCATTTTTAGTGCAGCAAAGGAACATGAATGTTGCACTAAAGTAAGTTAATCTTTGCGTTAAACATTTGACAATGCGCTGCCGCCGTTATTACATTTTAGTTACTTGTCTATGCCATGAGTGAATTTAAGAAAAAACCAAAGAGTTCATTCCGTTATTTATGTTTTTGTTAAAGACTATTGCCACATACATACGCCTTCCGTTTAATGTATGGTTCCTGCACAAATACTTTACTGTACATTCTGAAACATTAACAAATTGAAAGTGGAAAATACAGGTATGAAAAAATGTGGCCTAGTTCATTTTTAGAATGTTGCCTGAATGTTGCACTAATGTAAGTTAATCTTTGCGTTAAATGTTTGACAATACGTGGCCGACATTTCTACCTTTCAAACAAAATTTGTCTATGTCATGAGTGAATTTAAAAAAAAAAGTTCATTCCGTTATTTATGTTTTTGTTAAATACTATTGCAACATACATCCGCCGTCCATTTAAACTATTGTACCTGCGCAAATATTTTACTAGAAAGTGGAAATACAGGTATAAAAAAAATGCTGGCTTGCAAGAAAGGAGAGAGGCAGACGTCGCTTTAAAAATGACCTAATTATTGCTGATCTAATTACCGATTTTTCGATTTTTTTTGGTTACTCCTTTATCTTCTGTTTGCTTTATGCAAATTATAAAATCTTAAAACAATATAATTACGATATTTACACGATACATTTTTTGCTTTTTGTAAAAATGTACATTTTTAGTGCATCAAAGTAATATGAATGTTGCACAAATGTGAGTTAATGTTGGCGTTGAAATTTCAACAATGCTTAATGAATGGACTCTACTCCGATTTCAATGCTATGATTTATTTTAAGAATAAACATTTATTTATTTGTTTCTCGAGAAATTTAATTTGTTGGCAGATAGTAACTACTCACTATTAAAAGACGAGATCCGTTGTTAAATACCAGAAAGTAAAAAACCCGCTACGCGGGTTTTTACTTTCTGGGGAAGGCGGCCTTCAGTCGCCTCTGAGCCTTTTCGTTGTTTAGATAGGCGGCCTTGGGCCGCTTACTTGGGCGGCCTCTGGCCGCTTGAATGGACCGCCTTCGGCCGCTTGATTGGGGCTGCCTTCGGCCGCTTGAAGAGGCGGCCTTCGGGCTCTTGAAAACGTGGCCTTTGGCCGCTTGAAAGGGCGGCCTTCGGCCGCGGGATTTACGGTTCTTCGGCCCCAGAAGTATCAAACGTACCCCATGGAAATTTTGAGGCTCATGCTAATTTAAGGCCTTTCCACCGCTTGACCGGTCTCTTTCCTTGGAAATGCGGCTGGTCAAAAGTTTGCCTAAAACGTTGCGCTGCTAATCAAGTGACACAACTGCCCAATGTTTAAAAGGATCATGAACGAATGTAACATCGAAGAAATAATAAAATAAAATGAGATTTTGGTTCATCATTTTGGTTTAAAAAAATAGAAACAATGTGTTTTCATTATTATTTACTGTTTTTGAAACAAATTTTGCTCAAGTTATCTAAGTGGATTTTGAAACATTTTGAAATTGTCTTTTAAAAAGTTTGAATATTTTTGAAAGTTTTCAATTTAAATTTACGTGATTGCTTCTATAGATTCCACAAGAGACACAATTTGTGATTTTTTCTTGGTTGTGGAATTTATAAACATTCACAAAAAATCGAAAATAAAAAATATATATGTGAAATTGATAATAACAGTTGTATTTCTTCCAGGAGCATAATATTATATATGCTCAATTTGGTTTATTCATTTAACACTTCAAAATACATTGTCCATTTTTTTATTTCGAGTATAGTCGTTAGAAACTTTTTAAAATTTATTTTTACCATTTTATTTTTTTCAGAGAAATGTAATTTTTCGAAAGGTATGTTCGCAAGATTAACAGTAGAGATCCATTGTTAAATAAAACAAATGACTTAAACATGGCAGTAATTGAACTTTCTAAAAAAAATTAAGTTGTTACGATTGGGCTTATATTTTATATTTTAGTTGACAAAACCTAAAAACTTTGAAAAATGTGGTTATTTCCAAAATTTGTTGGCCACGCCCACTATCAAGTAGAAAGATGCTGTTGGAACCATTCGATAGCATTTTGTATTTATACAAGACCAGCGGGTGGCGCGCCTGCGGCGCGCCACCCGCTGATGGGGCTGCGCCCCCAGACCCCTGCATTTATATTCTCGTTTTTGGAGGTTTCAAATACTTTTCAATTTTGCCTATAGGTTAGTCAGAGACTAACTGGACCACCCTCAGAGGTAGCTAAAACACCAACTGGGCCACTCCCATAGGTCGCCGAGAGACCAACCGGACCATCCCCCATAGGTCGCTGAGAGACCCACTGGACCACCCGTATATGTCGTTCCGACACCAACTGGACCACCCCCATAGGTTGCTGAGAGACTAACTTATAGATCACTTACCGTGACTTTGTCACATCTGTCGGAGTGTGACATGTCACAAAGTGACGTCATTGTGACATTATGCAAAATAATGTCACAGAGTGACGTCATCAGGTAGAATAACTTTCTCTTATGGTGACATAAGAATTTCTTATGTTTAGTTTTCGACCTCGTTTTTGCTCTAAGATGTATTTTAAAGTTAGGACAATGTCATAGACACCTACCGAACATTCCCTTTAAAAATGGCTTGTGACGTCATCGGTAACAATTACTTATTCTTCATAAGATTTTCTTAACCTAAGAATTTCTTATGTTGGGTTATTCAGATTTGTTTTGCTCTTGGATTCGCACAGTAGTTTCTGTTGCGTTGCCCTGTGCATATAAGACGATTTGATACAACGACAATTGAATTTGATCGCGGCGAGGGGTCGAACCCTTGACCAATTTCACCATGTTGAAAACACTGCCACTCGGCCATTTGTTATCGGTTGAATTCGGTTTTATGGCGTTTGATTACTGTTAAAGGACTATCATTTGCACAAAAAATCGAGGAATTTGGTTAAGTTTTGCTATTATCGATTTTCTGGCACGCTGTCGCGGTGAGACCCAAGATCGGCAATTGTATGTGTGTACGCCCTACAACATTGTAAGACATTGGAACTACGTTAGCCCAACTCAAGGTGTCTGCGAAAAAATTGGGTCACGGTGGGGAGTCGAACCCTCGACCTTTTTCGCCGTATTGGAAACGACGCCGTTCGGCCATTTGTGAACGGTTCTCCTTGATATTCGAGCAATTTAATACGTTTACCTAGTACTATTCTTTCAACATACAACTTAAGGGAAACTCGATAATTTTAGGAGACACACTGACACACACACACACACACACACACACACACACACACAGACACACACACAGACAGACCGACATTTGCGTCTTATAAAAATTAGATGGAGCAGTTTTTGGTTTCATAAAAAAAATTTTGGTTCCTAAAAAAGATTTTTTGTAAAATATTTTTCTATCGAATGGTTCCATTTTTTATTTCACAGTTTTTGATCTGAAATCATTGCTGAAACAATTTTTGAGGACATTTTAAGAAAACAAAAAAATAAAGACAAAATGCTATCGAATGGTTTCAACCGCATCTTTCTACATTGGCTACAAACCGAGTTATGAAAAAAATAATCAAATATCTAGTGAAATTTTGTGGATAACAAATTTTGGAAATAACCATATTTTTCAAAGTTGTTGGGTTTGGTCAACTAAAATATAAAATATAAACCCAATCGTAACAACTTAAAATTTTTTGTCCTCCTCAGGATCAAGTCTTAGAGACACTGCCTTTTTAAACGAAGTGAAAAAAAATTTGAGTTTGGATTTATATATATTTTTTTGTTTTTAGCTCTGATTTTTTTTTCATTTTTTGAATCAAATTTTGCGGAAAACAAAGTTCTAGGCCTAATGAAACAAAAGGCCCACGGGTTGAAGACTGGTACTAAACACGCCAAAAGGGTTTTCTGAAATTGCTTCCAGAACAATCTATCGATAAAAAACTTATTTTTCATTCTATTTTTAAATGTTACTTTTTTGCTATAGACCAGCGCTTCAATAACAAACGTTCAAGTAAATTCTTTATTAACTGTGATGAAACATCCGTTAAATGACGCGTTTAAAATTTTTGTTACAAGAACATTATAAGTAGCACTAAATTTATTAATTGTTTAATCAAAATGCTGTTTTAGGTACTTTAATGTTATAAAAAAGCACAAAAAAACTCACCCTTTGTTGCTTTAAAAAACTCATTTTCAAAACAACATAGATTCATTTCTCTTTTAACGTTTATCCAATAGAACATTTTAGTTCAAAAAATATAAGTACGTTAAATTTTATTTTTTTAACAGAAAAAACGCGAAAAGTCCAAATTACTTCCAAATATAACATATTTAGTGAAACAAAATTGAAAAAAAATCCCTTTTCCAGGTGTCCTTGAACTTACTGCCATGTTTCTCCAATATGTCAAAGATTTAAAACATAACATTCGTCGATAAGTAGCCGGGCAGACAAAAGGAAATACATTGTTTGGTTTCTATTTACTAATAAATGAATGCTCTTAAAATGATTTACGACTTGGTTGTAAATGTGACCCAAAACATCACAATTCTCATCACTTAAAAACGATGCTTTAGTTTCCTAGGCCGGAGGGTGCCCAAATTTAATTGAGTGCCCAAATTACTTATTCGAAATTTCTTGAAAACTGAAATATATCGTTCTCATTTGAAGGAGTTATAATAATTAGAATAATTATGATTATTGAATAGTAAAATTAATTCTTATTATTTGAAGAAGTTAAAAAAAATTAAAGTTCAAAAGTAACATTGACTGAATGTTGTGCTGCAAATGCAAAAGTATTGGTAAAATAAAAATGATAGTACACCATCCCATCCCTGATTTGGTAGAAATGTATATTAAAATGTACAAATTTATGCAAATGTGTCTTAATCGAAAAACTTTGAACAATTCAGATAGTTTCCCCATTGTGTCATCACTTTCTGAATCACGTTTCTTCAATTTTTAAAGTAGGTGTTCCATTTTTATTATCCTTATGAAAACGTAAAGTCAATTAACTTAAACAGAAAAAAAACAGAATTAAAGTACATAAATATAATAAATCCGCAACCGTAAAATAAAAGTGTGCGTGAAACTGAAAATGTAGTACGCGACTGAAGCGCTAATGGCTAGATGGCCCATGTAAACATAAACGCTATTCAGTCTGAATTGACTGATTATTAGAACCCCAGAAGCAGGGTTTGAAGTTTATGAATTATCCGTGTTGCAGGTGGAATATCGGAAAAGCTAAAAGTTTAGCGCTGAAAGCAAGAAAT
Source organism: Oscheius sp. G VE-2021 (assembly GCA_022343465.1). NCBI lineage: Eukaryota > Metazoa > Nematoda > Chromadorea > Rhabditida > Rhabditidae > Oscheius > Oscheius sp. G VE-2021. Next base: position 2,083,522 of record JAJQXH010000009.1, read on the forward strand.
GAAACATTCGCTTAACTATCCTTTTTTAAAATTATTTTAAAGAAGCATGCGGTTTAAGTTACATATTTGATTTGATTAATTAGTTATTAAGTTTTTATTTGATTTTGTCTAATTTACAATGCAGATGTTAGTTTAAAAGTAAAATATCAAGTCAAAACATTCGGCTGTAAATCTAAATTTTTGGTTCTTTATTCTTGAATTTACTGTAACATATTATATAATGTAATGTAAAGAATGACAACATATTGGTTTAAAAACAGTTTAAAAAAATTTCACTTTGTGACTTTTCAGAAAAACAGTTTCTAGCGCAATTATATTTTTTTTTGAATATAATGGTAAACCCTAACCTAGTAAACTTCTGCTCCGTTGTTAAATATCGTAGGCAACAACAACATTGAAGTAACGAAATAAATTTCGTAAAAAAATAAAATTACACAGGGCTTTTGACGGCTGAAGTTACATATGTCTGTTCTTTATTGTATATCGTTGTAGCACTTCTGTTATTTAAGCAAATCGATTTTATTTGTAAGTTTATATCCGTATATAGGTTGCTTATGGACACGTCAAGTAAAAATTGTAATGGTTAAAACGATTATAAATTGAGAATAAAAATTAGGCAGCGCATGTAACCCAAATTGAGTGCTTCGATTTGGCTGAAATTTGGTTTGTGAGCATCCTAGGACACATACATGACAAAAATAAAGCGGAAATTCGATTATATTATAGATTTTTGCTATTGGTTACGGTAGACGGGTGCGGGGTACTGTAACTCGGGTCAAACTTGATTAAACTCAAACACGTAAACTCAAACAATTGCAAATTTTATACTGTCAAACGTAGTAATTTATTTCATTCGCATTTTCTAAGTTGAAAAAAGCTGTGTGCCAAAATGTGTTTGAAATATCACAAAAAGGAGCCGTTAAAAACCGCTCATCCTTTGTAAAATTCGGTTTACTTCAATGTTTTATAAATATTTCAAACCATTAAAACAAAAATAGTTTTCGCTGTGAAGGTTGTGTCATAGGGTTAGTTTATAAAAATATTTAACAAAAAATATCTTTGTTATTTTTGTCACTTATGTTTTTGTACTCATGCATTATTCGTATTTTCGTATTTTGATAGTGTAAAACACGTTGTCAACAGTACATCCGGTAGCTAGAAAATTTTGCATTATTGTCATTAAGTGAAACATGAAATCGACTTTAAACTAATATTTTATAAAAACTTGGGTTCATGTTTTATATAATACTCTTCGGTATTTTGATATCTAGTTTTACAAATCTTTCCTTCTTTTTTTTAAAAAAAATTTTGCAATTGTTTTTTTGATACTCACGCAGATGTAACACGAATAAAATGTATATACTTCAGATATCACAGAAAATTCCCATCTTTTTTGACTTTCCAGCATTATAAACAGAAAATATAATTACTACATTTTTAAATTTTTTTTCACCAAAATCCTGGTCTGAAAAATAATCATTTATAAAATCATGAAAGCAAATTTTGCAACAAGAAAAGTTTTGAATTGCCAAAACTAAAAACTTTCCCAATTGTGCATCAATGTTTTTCCATATTTTTAGTGTTTTTGAGAAGACCTGACTCTGATCGGTCACCTGGCTGAACGTAAAAAATACACAAAGATTGAAACATTGGTTTCAGTTAAAAAAAACAACTTTTTATTTCAGGAATTTAACGATCACTGAAAGTTAACCCGTTTCTGTTTCGTGTATTTTGTAGTTCTCAAATAGACATTAATTCTGAAAGATTTTAAAACATTCATGTATAGAAAAAACATTTGGAAATTATTCAAAAACGTTTCATTTTTTCGATTGTTAAAAATTGTGTTTTCATCCAGTATTCTTAAGCCAGACAAATATTTAAATTCCAAATTCGAGTTTTTATCCCGATGTTTCAGGTTGCTTTTATATAAACGACAGTTTTATCGAAGCGATCTAGCCGAAGCAATATCTTTTACATCAACAGCTTTTTCTGTATAACTTTTCTCGTTAAATGAGTTAAAAAAATTACTTACAATGCAAATTGAGCATGCTCATTGTTGTCTAAAAGACTAAAATACAAAAAATGACTAAATAAAACATCTTTAACATATTAATGAAATATTTATTGTTCAATTATTCAAAATTATTATTGGAAATTATTCAAAAACGTTTCATTTTTTATTAACTTCTCAACATATTAATGAGGTATGCCCACTGTATAAATAAAAAATTTCATGTTCTATCCTTATTTTCCTTTTCTTCTATAAGCGAGAACTTGGAAGTAGTTTCAAAGAAGCAACACATTTACTTCAATTGATGATATCCGAAGGTCATTAAAAGCATGGCCACGAAAATATTACAATTTGTAACATTTAAATGACCCCGCTTTAAAAAAAAGTGAAATTGTAGCAAATCAAAGTATTTGTGAACGTGGGTTTTTGGGTCTTACTTCTTGTAAAACTATATTTTATTACTGATTTTGAGTTATTTTGTAAAATGATAAGATATTGAAACATTTCCCAGAATACTTTGTACTGAATAGTCAAAACTGATTTTTTAGACAATTACTTGTGTTTAAAACCTTGAAATTGGAATTTCAGAAGTGGCAATGCCATTTTGAATTATGTGTGAAACAAGGTGTACATGAACATGCATTAAAAAATTTAAAAAAAAACGAAGTAAAATTGCAAAAATACTAACTGCCACTTGATTGTATTTTACATTTCTAGAAATATGAAATTTTTTTAAAAAAACGCGTATGATTTGCTTGATGATTTTGTTATTTTCTAATTTTAGGGCCGCGTTTTTATAGACAAAATCTCTGGAAAACATTTATGGTTTTTATTCAATGAATGGCCTGTTTCAACAAAATCTCAAAAGGGGATATACTCCCACAATTCAATAAGAGTTCGAAGATTCCATCTTCAAAGGTAGCAAATATATCATTTTCAGTTAAATTCATGTTTCATCAACATGTCACCATTCAGAGAGAGGAAATCATAAAACTATACCAAAATCGGTTTTCTTTTAAAAACTTATGTAAAATTTAATTATAGTGTACGAATTGAATTGACAGGTATATTCTGAATTATTTTCCTTTTGAGTATATTTGTGTTTAAAAAACCTAAGAAAAAAAAATTAAATGTTATTTAACTTTCTGAAGAATTGTGGAAAAATGGCACGTTTAATGAGATGATTTTATGAAAATAAACATAATTAATTTGCTATTTTTGACCCCAAAATAGGAAGTTTTGGCTGCGGAAAATTTGGAAAATTTAATTAATTTAATTAATCTTTTAAAATATTCAACTTCTTTTGCTTGACTAATGATTAGTAACATAATTTTGCGCTGTTGCTACTGTATCACTCTGTTAATTTTTGCAAGGCATGTGACAAATTTTAAAAATACACAATTTGCGCATATAATTCAAAGTTAATTTTAATATGCCTTCTTTTTGAATAAAAAAACTAAGTGAACTTAAAAAAAAATTTGGCAAATTTTAAGTCCACATTTTATTAAGCAATTTCAATGTTTCAACAAAATCTCAAAAGGGAATGTGATACCAAAAATCAATTGGTAGTATTTGCAGATTGGATGTTCAATAGTTGAAAATGTATCATACTAAAAAGGATAAAACAGAAATCATTAGATGCAAAGAAAGTAGTTTTTATACATGTTTTGAAATAGTTTTTTTTTCCAAAGTGCAAATTGGTGAATAAGTTGATTTTGTATCCAGTCTTAGTCTAAACTTGTACACTAATGAGAACACAAAGTTTTAAAAAATATTTAAAACTGAATTTTTTTAAAATTCTCAGGCAGATTTTCAGTTAAATTCACTTTTCATCAACATGCTTAAGAAGAAATCACAAAATCATTGTTTTTTTTAAACATTTATTGAAAGCACTGTACAAGTTGAATTAAAAGGTATATTCTGAATTATTTTTTGAGTATATTTTCTTTGAAAAAATAAATTAAAAACCTGAGAAAAAAATAAATGTTATTTTCTGAAGAATTGGAGAAAAACTTTCGGAAGAATTGGAGAAAAATGGCACGTTTAATGCTTTTGTGAAATGAAAATAAACATAATCGATTTTCTATTTTTGACGATCATAACAAAAAAAAGAAGTTTGGGCTGCTGTGTTATTTTCTTTGTTTGAAAGATATAATTATTAAAAAATTCAATTTTTTTCGTGTCCAAACTTTTTTTTCAGGATTTTAAGAAAAAGAAACGTGAACAATTTGCTTGTTCTTTTTATTTGCACGTTTTAAATCCACATTTTATTTAGCAATTTAAATGTTTCAACAAAATCTCATAAGGGGATGTACTATCAGAAATTAATAGTGCGAATCGATTCCATAATATTTTATTTCATTGTTAATCAACAGTTGTAAGTAAAATATATTAAAGGGGTAAATGAAAAATGACTAATTAACAAAGAAATTTGTTTTTATACATGCTTTGACAAGTTTTTTTTCTTCAAAAATGCAATGTGGTGAATAATTTTGTCAGTGTTTCATGAGAGTACTTAGTTTAAAAAAGTTAAATAGCACTAGTTCTTGAATTCTGGTGAAGATTTTCCGACTGTTCCACCTCTAACCGCCAAATCAGTCAATGGAAATCTTCTTGTTTTTTTTGTTGCAGTTTTCAAATTTAACCAGAAAACCACTTTATTCATAAGAATGTTACAGTATTTGCCTAAGATAAAGTCAGAAATCAAACAAGTTGCTGTAGTGACTTCAGTTATTCCAAATTGAAATTTAAAAAAAAGTCTGCTTTATTCATTTGAATGTCACATGGTTTGAATAAGAGAAAAGTAGGAATCGAAGGAAATCAAGAAGCCGATTGTTTACTCAGTAACATTAACATAAAGATAAAATAATGTATCATTTGGGTGATGTAGCTTTAACAAAAAATACTAAATCTAAAAATGTTACAAAAAATAATTTATTGAGTGTAGTTTCAATCACAGCGGTTTAACATAAACAAAGTGAAAAACAATAATTCAGTTCAAAACTGATCAAGTGCAGTTATTTTATTTTCTGTTTTATTTAGGCAGTTTTTGCAAACTTTTCTTTGTCACATAATTCCATTAGTTGAATTCAATTAGCATTTCAACAGTTTCAATGCAGCACCTAAAAATTGTAGATTTAGCTGAAAAATTTGCCCTTGTTAGCACAAAACAAGCTTCTTTAGAATTTCTTGACAGCGTATCTTAACAAATAGTGTGCGAGTGTTTTTGTCAAATCAATTTTAACGTGTTTCAATATTTAATTGTTGCAGATTTTTATTGAAAAAGTTAGAAAGTT